>JAJOOH010014011.1:0-47991 GCA_029582605.1 Solanum gracilifrons | reverse complement strand
ATTATGATCTAGTTGTTGTGTTGTTGGAAGATTATCCTCATGGACACACTTATGTATGATTATGATATGATGTGAGTAGTTTCCTCACAATATGATGATTCTAAGGTTGAAAGGCTATTCTCACCTATTGAATCTATGAGCTATAGTATGAATTATGTTGGATTGAGTGTCAAGACATTCTTCCATGAATATGAACTTAAGTCAAGACTTAATATGTAATCTATGGGAATTAATGCTTAGCACCGAGTGGATATGAATATAACATGGAAAGTTTACACTAGTTGAGTCTGGCTTTCCAAATGGGTTCCCTCTACCTTAGTTGAGTTCGGGTTCCCAAAGTATGTGTCTCATGAGATAGAAACCTTCTACCTTAGTTGGGTCCGGGTTTCAAAAAGCAATCTCCTTATCCCATAAACTCTGTTCCCTCATAGGTATTTAGCTAGTGGATCCACCTAAGCTAAGAGTATGGTTCTACCTTAGGCAAGTAGGACAACCCCTTTTCGGTGTGGGGTGGACACCAGATTCCATGGTAAGCTCACGTGGTCTATGTCGGTTCAGGTTTATTCCCCTTTATGATAGTATGAGCAAGAAGGTGATTTATGAACAATAGTTACTCTAGAAGCTTAACTTAGTATGGGTAGGATTATGAGATCTTATTCATGCATTGCACAACTATGATTTGAGGGTATTTATGGTATGTTCCTTTTATGATATGATGATCTATGACTTGATTATGCTTATGACTTATGCTTTTTCATTATCTTTAAAATGATGCTTTAACTTAAGTAAATTGCATGCATTCAACTAAAATGTCCCTTTTAGTATGTTTTCAAGGTTTTCATGCAGGACTAGCATACTTAGTGCATTTTTGTACTAACCCATATTTTCCTACATTTTTTCCAAGTGTAGGGTCCAGTTCTTAAGGCGGTCATCATTTGGTTCAAGCTTGGATTTGACTATTCTCCTTGCTTGTGGTAAGTCATCATGATTTGAGGACGGGAGATTCACTTTGAGTTTCATTTCTAGTATTTTATTTTCGAACTATGTTGTATGGGTTGTGTCCCTTTCTCATTGGAACTATTATAATAGATGGCTATAATAAGACAAGGCTAGACTTCCACTTTCCTTTATTAAAATTTTGGACTTGAAATATGTTTTTACTCTATATTGTTATAATGCTTTCTGTTATGATATGCTAAGTGGCTTACATGGAGCCTCTTGGGGTTCTATGTACCTTGTTACGTTTAGGGGGTACCCTTGGGTCATGACAAACTTGGTATCAGAGCACAAGGTTTAGAATGATTCTAGGATGATGTCTCATAAACCACGTCTAGTAGAGTTTTGTTCATGAGCGTGAAGCGCGCCACATTTATGAATGAGAGGCTATAGGATGTTTAGGAAACTACATTTCTTTCATTACTCTTAAGTCGTGCTTACAGTTTAACTCAATAAAGTCCCTCTCCTAATCCTTCTCTTGTGTCTTCATGATATGAATACACGAAGGGCTAACGCAAGAAGAATGGTGGGTGACAATGTGAATGAAGGAGTTCCTCCTCAGGCTAGTCAAGCTAATCAAGATCCGGTTGATCCCGTGATTGAGAATGTGACCTAACGGAGTTTAGGTCGGCTTTCCAAATATTGGCTGAAGTCGTGACGAATCAAGCCAATAGAGAAGTGGCAGCTCTGGTGAACCTTAATGTGAATTCAACTGGTTCAAGGGTTAGGGATTTTTCTAGAATGAACCCTCCTGAGTTTCATGGTTCCAAAGTGGGAGAGGATCCTCAAGAATTTGTGGAATATGTTTACAAAATACTTGACATTATGGGGGTGACTTCGGTAGAGATAGCGGAGCTAGCCTCTTATCAATTGAAGAACGTTGCTCAAGTATGGTATACTCCATGAAAGAACAATAGGGCGGTAGGAGTGGATCCCATAGAGTAGGAAATGTTTAAATCGGCATTTCTTGATAAGTTCTTTTCCCAAGAGTTGAGGGAAGCTAAGGTGGAAGAGTTCATTAACCTTCGTCAAGGAGGTATGACTGTTCAAGAATATTCTCTAAAGTTTACTCAATTTTCTAAGTATGCTCCAGCTTTGGTGGCGAATTCATGGGATATAATGAGTAGGTATTTGATGGGTGTGTCTAGATTGGTGAGAAAAGAATGCCGTTCGACAATGCTTCATGATAATATGGATATCTCACGTCTTATGGTGTATGCCTAATAAATGGAGGATGAGAAACTCCAAGACAAGAATAGAGAGGTGAAAAAAGCTAGAACCGGTGAAGGGAACTTCTCCATTGCCAGGACTGATGGAAATGGTCAACCAAGGTTCAAACAATGGTTTTCCAACCAAGGCTCCTTTAGTGCTCCAAGGGTCAACAAGGATATGGTGTCTAACCCTAAGCCTCAAGGAGGTAATAGTTGTGGTTCTTATGTTGCTAGGCCTAATTGTGCAAAATGTGGCAGAAAGCATAATGGTAAGTTCCTAGTTGGCTCGGACGATTGCTATGGTTATGGAAAGAGTGGCCACAAGATGAGAGATTGCCGAATATCAAGGTTAAGGGAAGGGAAGATAAGCAAGCTTCTTCAAGCGGTTCAAACTCCAATGCTCCAAAGCAAAATCACTTTTATGCTCTGCAATCCCGAGGGGACCAAGAGAGCTCCCCGGATGTGGTGACCGGTATGTTAAAAGCCTTTTATAGTGATGTATATGCCTTGTTAGATCCCGGTGCTACTTTGACCTTTGTGACACCTTTTGTGGCCATGAAGTTTCTCCCCAAAGTATTAATAGAACTTTTTTCGGTATCTACCCCAGTTGGTGACTCGGTAGTGGCTCAGAGGGTTTATAGAAGTTGTCCCATTTCCTTGTATCATAGAATTACTTTGGTGGATTTAGTGGAGTTAGACATGTTATATTTTAATGTGATTTTTGGTATGGATTGGTTGCATGCATATTATGCCTCTATTGATTGTAGGACTCTGGTGGTTAGATTCCAATTTCCAATTGAGCCTATCATAGAGTGGAAGGGGGGAAGTTCTATGCCTAGAGGTCAATTTGTGTCTTACCTTAAAGCTAGGAAGATGATCTCCAAAGGGTGTAGTTACCATCTTGTTAGGGTGAAGGATGCTGAATCCGAAACCCTGTCTCTAGAGCTAGTTCCGGTAGTGAATGAGTTTCCAGAATTCTTTCCCGATGATTTACTAGGTGTTCCTCGCGAGAGGGAAATAGATTTTGGTATTGACCTTTTACCGGATACACAACCTATCTCCATTCCTCCCTATAAAATGTCTCCGGGCGTGTTGAAAGAGTTAAAAGAGCAACTAAATTATTTGTTAGGGGGCTTCATTCGACCGAGTATCTCTCCATGGGGTGCTCCAGTGTTGTTTGTTAGATAGAAGGATGAGTCACTTAGAATGTGCATTAATTATTGTCAATTGAATATAGTGACCATCAAGAATAAATATCCCTTTCCGAGAATTAATGACTTGTTTGACTAAATTCAAGGGGCTAGTTATTTCTCTAAGATTGATCTTCGTTCAATTATCACCAATTGAGGGTGAAAGGGGTTAATATTCCCAAGACGGCCTTCCGAACAAGGTATGGTCACTATGAGTTCCTAGTAATGTCATTTGGTTTGACTAATGCTCCGACGACGTTTATGGACTTGATGAATAGAGTGTTTAGGTAATACCTAGACATGTTTGTGATAGTGTTTATCGATGGTATTTTGATCTATTAAGAAGTGAAAACGAACATGTGGACCATTTGAGAATTGTGTTGCAAGTTATTAAGGACCAACAACTTTTTGCAAAGTTTAGTGATTTAACGTTTCAAGCACACCTCATCCAATTCTAGGTGTCAACAATCGTAAATCAGTATAAAACCCAACTAAATGAGTTGGGGTCGAATCCCACAGGGAGCGGTACATGTTTTAAATTCAAATAGGAAGTGAAAACGTGGTTTAATCAGCCATAGGAATAGAATTTGTCGAAAAGTACATTACTCAAATTAAAGGGGTGACACGAATGTCAGATTGGGGTTTTGGTTTGTAATTATCAACTACAAGCAGTCACAAACAATTCGAAATAACAATAGGGAAATGGATTCTCGGGATGTGATCGATTATAGGAAAATATAGATATATGGGTAATTGAAACTACTAGGAAACAACTAAAAATTAGTGAGTAGTCTAGACTATAAGGGAGATAGCTTTCTCTAGAACAAGTACCCCAAATTAGGTGATTTCTTTAGAACATCAACAAGCATGAAAATGAAGAACAACCCACACCTTAATTTATCCACTCTTTCGAGCTAGACGGGTAGGATTGGGTTTAGGATTCACTCTCTCAAGATGAACCCTGCTCAACCCAGTAACCTCATATCATTAACCAATAATCTTAGTTCTAAAACTTCTATCTCGAGCAAGCCAAGAACAGAAAGATAGAACTGCATTTGCAACTACAATTCATGAATTAAACCTCAATTAATGATTAAACTCTCTTCAAAATAGCATTTAAACTAGTAATTAACAATACCCATAAACTATTTCAACCCATAATCACATGATCACACCTCAAGAATTGGGGTTGTAGCCAACCATCATAAAAAGATAAACACCATTACTGAATCGATTATCCATCAATTGGGTAAGAGAGATTTAGTCTTTACAATGCTCAATTCGAAGAATATTCGAAACCCACTTCCAAAATCTCCAAATTGAATCTCTAAGGTTCTTCAAAAACCAAGAAAAACCTAAGAGAAAACTATTCTAAGATAATTTCCTATTGTCCAAAATGTATCAAGACTAAAAACTCAATGTTCAAAATCTAATTTATAGTTGCCACAAATAAGCTATGAAGGGCTATTCGGCGAAGTAAGTCGGGCTCACCGAACAACTCGGCAAGCTGCTTTTGACCTCTTCCATCGCCTTTTTGCCTTGGCATTCAGCATCCTCGAGGTCTATGTATTTGGGCGATCTATCTTTGCTTCGTGGAACTACTTGGGAATTCACCGACTGCTCCTTTTTGTCGCCGACTTGGTTTCTTCCTTCAGGGCTTGGCACACTGGAAGTTTAGGCGGTCAGATGAGCCACTCGGTGGCATACCGAGTGCTCTTGGCGATTCTCAAGCTCGCCCTTCTTCATTTCTTCAGCTTGTTTTGTTCCTTTTTGTCTGTTAGTGTCCTTGCTTTGTTCCTTAATCCATATACCTAAAAATCAAGGATTTAACATCAGTTTATGGCACAAATTAAGCATTTGAGGACACTAAATATAAACAAAGCCCTAAATGAGTCCAAACTCGAACTCATCAACACCCCCAACTTAAACTTTTGCTTGTCCTCAAGTAAAACTCAAGTTCAGCAGTTCAAAAGGATGTCTCAAACAGTGCTACATAAGACTCAACGTGAATGCACACACAAGATTCAACTTACTCATGCAATGATCAATTGTGCCCTGAAAGATTCAACTTGTGACTCACCATTATCAAAGATGCTCAAGTTCACAATACTACCTTGAAATGCTAGGTCAAGCTCAACAAAGGTACTCAAATGCCCACACAACAAAGATGATTCCCTATTCAAACAAAGTTCTTCAACAATTTATAGTTTCGGAATCACATACAACTCTCACACTCACAAAGATGAACTCTTGCATGACTTCACCCATAGGTTTGCCCTTATTTTCCAATCAACATTTGTTTCAGCTCACACAAGATAACAAAGGTCTTTTCAAGGCTTGTAACGGGGCTGAGTGTAAAGGTATGGTCATTTAGGCTCGGTGGCTGCTACCCTCATGAAATGTGGTCTGAACATAACTTTCTTCCTTTTCTTCAACATTTTGATCATTCTCATAATTCACCCCATTATTCACTTTCAAATGGATTACCGGTTAACCCATTTCTTTTACAATTTCCACTATTTTATTTCACAACTTTTTTCATTCTTTTTCTTTTTCTTTTCTTCTCTTTTTTTTTATATGGAGGGGTTACATCTTTTTCAAAATCATAGCTCCAAGGGGAATTTTTCACACTTCTTGATTTACCTTCTCTTTTCACCACACCCCAACTTAGGCTTTTGGCCTAAGTTGTCTATTCAAAAGAACTACACTTCATGAGAGTTATGGGTGAATGGATCAAGAGGTGTCACATTTGTTCAAGTTTATTCCAAGAAAGGGATAAGGCTCAAGGGGGTTCAAACAAGTTTCACACATCTCACAAGGTTTGCCACAAAAGAGGTATATTGTCAATTTGCTTCACTCTTTAAAATTGTTGCCTAAGGTCATTTCAAGTGCTTGCATCACTTAGTCAACCGGACCAACGGGGCAAATTATAGGTGTCACCACACACAATATTCAAGGTAAGCTCATCACACAAGGCATTGGAACCAATATCAAATGAGACACCACACTTTCTAGCTAGTGTGCAATGTTCATCACAAGAGACTCATTCGATAACCGGCTAGTCACAACAAGATGCAAAAAGTCCACACATTTTCTATGCAACTTCATTTGGCCTCATTTTAGCCGTACATTCATTTTGTTCAATTAAGAGTACTATTAAAGTCATCGGTATTGATCTTAACCGATACTCAAATTCGCACAAGAACAACTACAATCACACACAAAAGAGGTGGCACAAATTTTCAAAATAAGTTAAAAACCATTTCCATTCAAAACAAGGAGCCACAAGCTCAAATATCCACTAGTCAAGATCAAAACTATCCAAACACAATTCTAGATCTTAAAACCAAATATTCACAAACAAATATGTAATCACAAGAGGTAGGTATGGAAATAACTCACCCCACCCACCAAAGAAAATCAGTTGTCCTCAAATGCAATTAAAAACACAAGAATCAATAAAAACAATAGAGAGGGAGGTAAAGATATCATCATGTCTACTCAATCGCTCCATCTCTCGGGGCATCAGTGCCCGAGGTCTCAACAACTGTAGCTCTAGATGTCTCTGTCAGTGATGTCTGAATGACTGACTGTACTATCGTCTCCTCTAAATCAGGCAGGTCACCATAGATGGTCGCCTCCTGAAGATCGTGCTCCTCTTCTGTCTCCTCTTCTAACTCAGTAGCAACCACAACCTCCATAGTCTCATCTCCGGTGGTAGCCAGAGGCATATTAGAACTGGCCGGGACATCTGCACCTGGGCCTTTAAGGACCTCTGCTGACTCAAATAGTGAAGTGAAGTGAAGTCTATGGACTTTAAATGGTCCACATTCTTCCTCAACTTAGAAACTTCAGCTTTCAAAGCCGTAACCTCAGTAGTAATCCCCTGTCGACTCTCACAAGTCTCTACTCTCACTGTGAGAGCATCAATAGATGTCCGGAAGGGTGTGAAAGTAGTTGAGAAGGCTCACTCAATCATCCAACGCACCTCGACCACTAGCTGGGAAGCCCGCACATCTGCACAATGGGCTAGGTGCCCCATCTTGAGGAGCATGGCCTGAGTGATCGGGGTCCTCGAGGTAGTGGTACCTTTAGTAAAAGGCTGGGAGGCAGTGCTAGAACCTGGGGCCTGGGAAGGAGTGGAAGTAGATGTACCTGAAGGACCAGAGGTGGGAGTAGGCAAAGCTGCCTCTGCATGTATAGAATCAAAATCAACCTCTGAGGATGTGTCCACAAGAGATGCTCTCCTCTTATCCGCCTCATCCCGTGTGTACTCGGTCTCAATATGCCGGATGTCGGTGGAGAATGTGGGTGTGACCTCAACATTCCTATTCTCGTCCAGAGTAACTCCACGACCGCCGACAGAACTTTGTAATGAGCACTAGTTATGAAAGGGATATCTGATGTTATTTGGCCCTTATGGCCATCTCCTACTCGATAATCAGCCCTAAGTTTAGCTTCTTCTTGGCTATAATCGAGACGAGACAGGCCGCCTTTGGGTGACGGAAGATGGACTCATTCTGCGAGGGCATCATAGAACTGCTGATGAACCCGCACCAATACTGAGCTGCTATATTTAAGTCTTTCTTCTCAATAGGGACTCCGGCCTCAATCCACCTCGGGGTGGTGTCAGAAATGAGGGGAGCTAGCCAACCCTTTAGGTTATCCAGAGTCTGTGCTGTAGTCATGTTCTTATAATAATGCTCAAAACCTGTAGCTCTGTCAAGTGCAACATTGATATCATTGCTGCTGCATCCCATTGATTTCCCCCGAACCATCACAGACTCTACCGGTCTGAAGGCACTGGCCTTCTTCTTCCCTTTAGGTACTAGATCACCGTAGGCAGCATAGAACTCTCAGACCCATGTAGGAATATAAGGGCCACGGGGCATGGGTAAACTACTCAAACCTATGGAACCACAGAGTGTCCCACACATTAGGGTGCCTGTCAACCACACCATCAGTGGACAATCTCTTTTCCTCTAGCATTGTCACTACCCAGGGGTATACCCTAAAGTAATACGGCGTTCTTGACCCCGAAAGGGGTCTCACACAAGTCCTTAGCAGATCATGAACATAAGATAATAGACAATATGGGAAATTTAAAACTTTTTACAATCGAAGTCATTTTTATAAAAGCAAGTGGAAGTCTTTCTATAATATGCCTCAAACCATCTAATACAACTTTAGAATAAAACTCTTGGGACACGGCCCATACAATAGTCTCAATAAGAAATAAAAGACATAAGAAAAAAGTAGGTTTTGTCCTCGAAGCTATGAGGAGTCACCAAGATCTTCAACTCCTTGCAATATCTAGAAACCTATCTCAAAGAGTAGAACTCAATATCCAAACCCTACATTTGATTATAATGTAGGCAAAGTATGCATTAGTACAAAATGTACTAAATATGTTATAGTATAATCATAAGAGCATAAGACAGGGGTTAGTCAATATAAGACATAATCCAAAATCATATGTAATACTTCATGAAACATAAACTATAAGCATAAGAGACAATATCATAATCATAATAAGCAAAGTCTCCATCATAAGCATCATAAAAGCATAATTGACTCTTAGTCATCTATACCATAATAGAACTACTCTCAAGTAACCTAAAAAGTGTACTTTGTGCAATGCATGAATAGCATCCCATAATACCACCCAAGCTAAGCATCCATTTTTGGTCATCTTAATCATAATCTATATGCATAGTTAAGTCTTAAGCATTTGTACCATGAGGGCACCATAATTTTAAGTAACCTCAAAGAACACTTGTGTAATGCATGAAAGGCATCCCATACTACCCTTCACACTAAGCATAACCTTGAAGTCATCCTTGTCATATTCACCCTCCTTTGGTCTCACTATTGGCTTACTTCATGTTGACAAGGGAACTATGACTTTTAGTCAAACACATCTTGGAAGGTAACTATGGAAACAACCCAAGCTAAACTACACCATATAAGAGAACCCTTCATAACTAGCCTCAAGTCATACTTGTGCACTGTATGGCTAGCATCTCATACTACTATCCACACTAAGTACCCTTTTAGACTATCAGGAATTCTCACTAGTTGGGGACTAGTCCCTCTTTTCTATTAGCCATTAACCCATTAAGGTACTTCTCTATTTACCACTGGGCAAGTCACAACACATGAATGAACTCTATTTCTCAATTCAAGGCTACCAACGAATAACACCCTAATAGGCTAGACCATGATATTATCTTATTAATATAACTATATTAAGATAAGCTAACTACCTTGCAAGACACACTAACATGCAAGTCCAAGCTACTTTAGGAAAGGTACAAGTGTCTTATCCTAGCTTCCATGAAATAGTCCAAGACCAACTAAGTCATGCTACCGTTAAAAGTATACTATGATACAAATGCAAGCTATCCTTAGGAGATTATGAGTCCTCAATCCCAAGCTACCATGACTAACTCTAACTCAAGCTACCGTTGAAATGCATCTTACAATGCAAGGTCAAGCTACCCTTAAGTGAGTAAGGATCCTCAATCGTAAGCTACTCTTAGGAGAGTATAAGTCCTCAATGCTAAAGCTACTATGAAATGGTCTTGGCCAAACCAAGTCATGCTACCATGAAGGCACCCTAATAATTCTAGTTCAAGCTACCCATAAGAGAGTATACATCCTCAATCCTAGGATACCATGACTGCTCCTAACTAATGCTACCCTTGACATGAATCCTACAATTCTAAGTCAAAGCTACCCTTAGGAGAGTGTAAATCCTCAATCCCAAGCTATTCTATCTTGGTCTTGTCTTACCAAGTCAAGCTACACATGAAGGGACCATATATCACAACTTCAAGGTATTATAGTCTAACATGCTTTGATTCATTTTAGGTTATCAAGCAAACCTAGAATCATTCTATGTGAGAGAACCTTGGTTCCCCTAGCATATTTATGCCTAAGTATGTAAGAGAGAAGCAATACACAACAAAATCACATAATATTGACTTTACCCCCAAAGACCTATCATTGATGACTACAATCCGTATTCTCAAGCATTACTTCTTTCTAGCATCTTTATACCTAGATTTTAAGGTATTTCAATCACATTCTTTATTAGTACGTGATTCTAGTCATAATTGATTATAAAGCTTGAAACTCATCTTTAAAAGTGATGATCCATCATATTCAATAAATTCTAGTTCAATTCATGATTATATGTTCCTAACCTTGAACAATTACTACTCATGACATTGATTTACGAAGATCACCTTTGAACCTTCAATTTCATGTCTAATCGCATAAACCCACAAATATCACATTCATCAATTTAGACTAGAATTTACCATTGAAATCACATAAATTCATCATAATATCATTATTCAATGCTAATACAATCATAAATAGGTATTATCCACTAGATTGAAATCATACCCAAACCTTAGCCACAATGTAAGAAAAACCCTAACTAGAATTGGGTTTTTGACTTCACAATTGGGGGATTTCTAAGAGGGCTCTATGGGTGGAAGAACCCATAGATGAATAAGCATACATACTTTAATTCAAAGACCTAATCAGGCTTCCATCAATGGAGGAAAATATGGTTGAATTCCTTTCTTCTTCTCTTTCTTCACTTCTAGAGAGAGAATTATAGATAGAATTTGGGTGCTTGAAAGAATGAGTTAAATTATTTAGTTTAGGGGTCTATTAGGCTTATATAAGTGATTTAATAACTAATTAACCGACCACCCTCAACCCCTAACTAATTACTAATTAATTCCCAAAGCCCTAACTTAAAAACCAAACATGAAAATCTGCCATAACCCACGACTCACCCATCCAAGGACCTGTAATGACCCAGGGGTTCCCCCTAGACGTAACATGGCACACTTAACCCCGAAGGAGTTGCATACAATCCCTTAGCATAATCATAACATAAGAAAATAAAAATACGGGAAAATTTAAAACTTTTTTTCAAACAATCTAAAACATTTTCATAAGCAAGCGGAAGTCTATACTAAACCTTTGTCTCAAACCATCTATGAATAACATGAATAAAAGTCATAGGACGCTGCCCATATAAAGTCTAAAACATAAGAAATGACATAAAAGGAACATAGTGGGTTTGTCCTAGAAGCTATGAGCACTCACCAATTTTTTCAAGTCTTTTTGCACCTTACGAACCTAGCCTTCAAGCAACTCAATCTCCCAACACCCTACATTTGATTAGAATGTAGGCAATATGCGTTAGTACAAAATGTACCAAGTATGAAAGCTAGCATAACATCATAATGCATCTCAAATGGTTAGTCAACGAAACACATAAGCATAAGAGACAATAACATAGTCATAACATAATCTCCAACATAAGCATAATAAATGAGCATAAAAGCTAAATCATGTGAATATCATAGCCTTGACTTAAACTTTCATAATTACATCCTTCAACCATTAGTTTTTCATATTACAAGAGAACTACTCCACAAGCCACCTCCAAGAATACTTGTGCAAGGCAATAATAGCATCCCATAATACTATTCAAGCTAAGTACCTCTCTTTGGTCATTCTTGGTCATAGTCCACCTTCATAGTCAAGACCTAGGTTTTCATGTTATAAGAGCACTATACTCCTAAGTAGTCTCAAGGCGCACTTGTGCAATGCATGTGGGGTATCCCATAATACCACACACTCTAAGCATATCTTGAAGTCACCCTATTCGTATTTATCATTTCTAGGTATCACTATTGACCCACTTCAAATTGATAAGGAACTATTAACTTAAGTCAATCATATTGTGGAATGCAACTATAGCAACAATCCAAGGTAGGCATACATCACGTAAGAGGACACTTCATAAGTAGCTTCAAGTCATACTTGTGCCATTTAAGAATGGCATCCCATACTACCACTCACACTACGTACTCCTTTTGGCTAACTTACTCAATGCTTACTATTCATCATTCTAGACTATCAAAGAATAGCATACTACTATTCTAGACCTAACTACCATGGAAAACACCTAACCATGCAATCCAAGCTATCCTAGGAAGGATACAAGTATACCAACCTAGCTACCATGAAACCATTCAATAGGATGCAAGCTATCCTTAGGGGAGTATGAATCCTCAACCCTAAGCTATCCTTAGGAGAGTATGGTGTCTCAATCCTAAGCTACCATGAAATGGTCTTGTCTTAACCAAGTCAAGCTACCATGAAGGCATTCTAATAATTCTAGTTCAAGCTTCCCATAGGAGAGTGTAGATCCTTAATCCTAGGCTACCATGCCTATACTAATGCAAGCTACCATATAAAGCATCTTACCAATGCTAGTTCAAGCTAACCTTAGGAGAGCATAATTCCTCAATCCCAAGCTACCATGTGACACATTAGCCCTAAGCCTTAGTCATAGGAAATTCTATGCATAATTAATCAAAAGTCCCAATTCTAATCATTTCAATTCATATTATATCATACATGTATAAGTCTAGTTCAATTCATGATTTCATATTCCCATTCTTAGATAAGTTCTATGTGTGGTGACAATTCTAGAGAATCTATCAAGAACTATCAATTTCTCGTCAAAAGACCTAAACCCACATACTTTGAAAATTAGGGTTAGACAAGGAATTCAAATAAATTCTTCATAATATCATGAATCAACACTAAATTAATCATATATGAGTAGTATCCAACTATTTGGAATTGTACCCACCTAAAACCCATATATTGGAAGTAACCCTAGCTTGATTGGCGTTCTTCTTTACAAATTAGGGGAAATTCTAGGGGACTCTATGGGTGGAAGAACCCATAGATGAAAAGCTAAACATACCTTAATCAAATCCCTAGCACAACCTTTTAGCAATGGAGCTTTTGTTCTTGACCTTAGCCTTAACCCTAGCTTCTTCTTCAATGGAGGTTCTTCTTAGAGAGAGAAATATTCTAGGGAGAGGATGAAGTGAATTTTCTTAAAATTCTAGGGAGAAAGAATTAATTGAGGCAAACTTAGGTCTAATAAGCTTATATAGTTGCTAGGAAACGAATAGAATAATGTAGGGTCAACTTTGGTAAAGAACTAAGGACCTTAAGCGTTTTAACTTAAAAATTGCAAGTCTTCACTACTTACCTTGCCCTTTGTACCATCTGAGCTCGCCAAGGGCACTAGGCGACTCGCTAAGTGGACCCTTGGCTCTCCCAAATTTCCAGCAATCTCTATAATGAGGCAGTTCACTTAGGCGATCTAGGGGGTCAATGTGCTCAAGCTCTATAATGGGGCAGTTCAGTTAGGCGATCTAGGGGGTCAATGGGCGATTCACCAAGTAGGTTGGCGAGCTATGACTTACTCACCCTTTGGTCCAACACCTAGGCCAAAAGGACTGTCCACTAGGCGACCTTAGGTACCCTTTGGCGCATCGCCAAGTGTGTTGGGCAATCCAGCTGCCCAATCACCAACTAGGCACCTAGGAGAACAAGTTCTCTTTCACTCTACCTTGATACCTTTGGCCCTTGCAACCCTATACCATTCCATAGATAGTCTTCTAAACTATGAGGTCTAACACGTATCTTGACGTTCAACTACTAATCCCCTCATTCAAAGTGCGGAAAGTCTCATCTATGACTCTATTTCACATACATCAAACCTTAGAACCCTAGCTTGTGGCTCTAGTTTGGTTTACTAGTTTCTGAGGTGTTACAATATCTCCCTCTTGTGAACATTCGTTCTCGAATGACCTTTCTAAACACTTCTTAAAGGGAACAACTCTAGACTAGCAGCCCAATATTCATGCACTACATCTAAATGCACACAACCAAGGAGGAAAACTTCAACTCCAAGCTACACATAAACAATGCAACACACAGGAGTAGGAACTACATCTACCAACCTAACATGCATGAAATTCTTTATCTTTCCATTTCCAAGGAGGAACTATCATCTCCTAGCTACACCATGCTCAACACGCACTACATGGAGCCTAAAATGCATATTAACTCAAAGATGCTACAACATGAGGCAAAAACAATACATGTAAGTCATATCTAACAAGATGTAGGCATTTTCATAAACATGCATATGAGAAAATCATAGCAACACGTAATCACATAGTAGTCTTATTAGGTAGGCACACTATCTCCCCCTTGGGAGCAAACCTACACAAACTCTTTGAAGCATCACTAAGCTTTCACTTCCATCACACAAGATGATTCAATACCAAGGTTAATTACACTTCTACACTTCTTAGAGGATTCTATTCACTCAACTCACCTAGGCATTTCTCAAAACACCATATTCAACCAATCCATCAACATACTCCAAAAATCCATCATGCCTGAGTCAGATTCTACCAACAACCAAGCAAAACATGATAATCACCTTGCTAGGTAGGCACCCTCTCTCCCCCCCCCCCCCCCCTATTTGGGAGTATGCCTACATAAACTCTTCTGAACATCTTTCATAACATAAAGGCAACAATAAATCATCATTCATACTAAAGACAACATCAAAGTCTAATATCTCAAATCCACCAAGTCACATAGCCATAATTAGCATCTCAACCAACCTTTATCCCTCACTCTTTGTAGCATCCTTCTAATAGTCACATCTTAAAGACAATCGGATAAGAGATGAGAGAGAGCTTATAGATCTATGTCACGACTTGGAGGATGAAGAAGTGAGATTTTTCCTAATTATCCAATAGCCTCCTATTCATAAATGTGTCACACTAACACCGATGAATAAGACTCTACTTAGACGTGGTTTGAGATATCCTAAAATTTATCCCAAAACCTTATGCTCTGATACCAAGTTTGTCACGACCCAAGGGTACCCCCTAGACGTAACATGGAGTACTTGACCCTGAAGGGGTTGCATACAAGCCCTTAGCATAATCATAACATAAGATCATAGAAATACGGGAAAATTTAAAACTTTCTTTCAAACAATCTAAAACATTTTCATAAGCAAGCGAAAGTCTTTACTAAGCTTTTGTCTCAAACCATCTATGAATAAAAGTCTTGGGACGCAGCCCATGTATAGTCTAAAACATAATAAATAACGTAAAAGGAACATTGTGGGTTTGCCCTCGAAGCTATGAGGACTCACCAATTCTTCAAATCTTCTTGCACCTTACGAACCTAGCCTTCAAGCAACTTAATCTCCCAACACCCTACATTTGATTAGAATGTAGGCAATATGCGTTAGTACAAACTGTACCAAGTATAAAAGCTAACACAACATCATAAAGCATCTCAAAAGGTTAGTCACCGAAAGACATAAACATAAGAGACAATAACATAGTCATAACATAATCCCCAACATACGCATAATAAATGAGCATAAAAGCTAAATCATGTGAATATCATAGCCCTAACTTAAACTTTCATAATTACATCCTTCAACCATTAATCTTTCATATTACAAGAGATCTACTCCACAAGCCACCTCCAAGCATACTTGTGCAAGGCAAGAATAGCATCCCATAATACTATTCAAGCTAAGTACCTCTCTTTAGTCATTCCTGGACATCCCATACACACTAAGCATATCTTGAAGTCACCCTATTCATATTTATCATTTTTAGGTGTCACTATTGACCTACTTCATATTGACAAGGAAATATTAACTTAAGTCAATCATATCATGGAAGGCAACTGTAGCAACAATCCAAGCTAGGCATACATCACATAAGAGGACACTTCTTAAGTAGCTTCAAGTCATACTTGTGCCATGTATGAATGGCATTCCATACTACCACTCACACTAAGTACTCCTTTAGGCTAACTTACTCAATGCTTACTATTCATTATTCTAGACTATCAAAGAATAGCATACTACTATTCTAGACCTAACTACCATGGAAAACACCCTACCATGCAATCCAAGCTATCCTAGGAAAGATACAAGTATACCAACCTAGCTACCATGCAACCATTCAATAGGATGCATGTTGCCCTTAGGGGAGTATGAATCCTCAACCCTAAGCTATCCTTAGGAGAGTATGGTATCTCAATCTTAAGCTACCATGAAATGGTCTTGGCATAACCAAGTCAAGCTACCATGAAGGCATTCTAATAATGCTAGTTCAAGCTTCTCATAGGAGAGTGTAGATCCTCAATCCTAGGCTACCATGCCTATACTAATGCAAGCTACCATGAAAAGTATCTTACCAATGCTAGTTCAAGCTAACCTTAGGAGAGCATAATTCCTCCATCCCAAGCTACCATGAGATCAACCATCCCAAGCTACCATGAGGTCTACCATCCCAAACTACCATGGGATCTACCATCCCAAGCTACCATGAGATCTACCATCCCAAGTTACCATGGGATCTACCATCCCAAGCTACCATGGGATCTACCATCCCAAGCTACCATGGGATCTACCATCCCAAGCTACATAATTGAACTATACATGAAGGAATCATAAGGCTCAATTTCAAGCTATTCTATTCTAACAAGCATGTTTCATTTTAGATGATTAACCCTTTACATTCTACATACAAGCATTCATATAGTTCTAGGTAGGTCATGTGGGTGAAAGCCTTCCACCATAACTCTTTCTATGTTGTATATTAATTCTATGCAAGCTAGTTCATCATTATAGACTTACTCTTTAATCCCTCGTGATCAACATTATGACTTCAAGCCCTACATTCAAGCTTTACTCCACAATCATCATACTAGTCTAGATCATAAGACACATTACCCCTAAGCCTTAGTCATAGGCAATTCTAAGCATAATTAATCAAAAGTCCCAATTCTAATCATTTCAATTCATATTCTATCATACATGCATAAGTCTTGTTCAATTAATGATTTCATATTCCCATTCTTAGATAAGTTCTATTCGTGGTGACAATTCTAGAGAATTTATCAAGAATCATCAATTTCTCGTCAAAAGGCCTAAACCCACATACCTTGAAAATTAGGGTTAGACAAGGAATTCACATAAATTCTTCATAATATCAGGAATCAACACTAAATTAATCATATATGGGTAGTATCCAACCATTTGGAGTCGTACCCACCTAAAACCCATAAAAGTAACCCTAGCTTGATTGGGGTTCTTCTTTACAAATTAGGGGAAATTCTAGGGGACTCTATGGGTGGAAGAACACATAGATGAAAAGCTAAACATACCTGAATCAAAGCCCTAGCACAAGCCTTTAGCAATGGAGCCTTTGTTCTTGACCTTAGCTTCAACCCTAGCTTCTTCTTCAATGGAGGTTATTCTTTGAGAGAGAAATATTCTATGGAGAGGATGAAATGGGTTTTCTTAAAATTCTAGGGAGAATGAATTAATTGAGGCAAACTTAGGTCTAATAAGCTTATATAGTTGCTAGGAAAGGAATATAATAATGTAGGGTCAACTTTGGTAAAGAACTAAGGACCCTAAACGTTTTAACTTAAAAATTGGAAGTCTTCATGACTTACCTCGCCCTTTGCACCTTCTTGGTTCGCCAAGGGCACTAGGCGACAGACCAAGTGGACCCTTGGCTCGCCCAAATTTCTAGCAAGCTCTATAATGGGGAAGTTCACTTAGGCGATCTAGGGAGTCAATGGGAGATTCGCCAAGTAGGTTGGCGAGCTTTGACTTAGCTCGCCCTTTGGTCCAACACCTAGGCCAAAAAGGCAGTCCACCAGGTGACCTTAAGTGCCCTTTGGCGCATCGCCAAGTGACTTGTGCGATCAAGCTGCCCAATCACCAACTAGGCACCTAGGAGAACAAGTTTTCTTCACTCTACCTTGATACCTTAGGCCCTTGCAACCCTATACCATTCCATAGATAGTCTTCCAAACTACGGGGTCTAACACATAACTTGATGTTCAACTACTAAGCCCCTCATTCAAAGTACAGAAAGTCTTATCTACGACTCTATTTCACATACATTAAACCTTAGAACCCTAGCTTGTGGGTCTAGTTTGGTCTACTTGTTTCCGAGGTGTTACATGATCGTGGATGGGTCTATTGCCTGTACTGCACACTTGTAGGTGTGGTACTGTGACTAGAAAATGCAGGCCTGAGCAGGCCTTGACCCACGACCCCAACCCACGGGGCATGGGCCCATTCACTGCCAGTAGGTGTCAATCGTTAGTGGCTGCAAGTTGACAACTTTTTTGGGCTGTTTTGAGGTCCTCCTTGGCTGGTCCTTGGGGGGTCGTACCTTGACGCCCTAACGCTTAAACCTCCATTCTAAGTATAGGAACTACTTCTACCAACCCAAAATGCATGAAATTCTATATCTACTCATTTTCAAGGAGGAACTAACATCTCCAAGATAAAACATGCTCAACACACATTCATGGAGCCTAAATTCAAATTACTCTCACAAAGCATTTACTCAAGGAGGAATCTTTCAACTCCCAAAACTAAGGCATGCTCATAATTCATCTCATGAAGTCTATATGCAAATCTACTCAAATGCACTACAACATGAGGAAAACAATGCGTATAAGTCTTTTCTAACAAGACCTAAGCATTTTCATGAACATGCATATAAGAAAATCATGGAAATACATAAAGCACACAATAACCCGACTGGGTAGGCACACTATCTCCCCCTTGGGAGTAAGCCTACACAAACTCTTCTAAACATCATTTATGCTAAAAAAAACTTCAAAGTCCAATATAACAAGTCACAAAAGACAAGAAATCCAGAAATTTACTAAAGGATAAAACACATATCGGAAGGACATGAGGAGATCACTCTTGATCTTCTCTAGATTGGAGAGCATAAAACCTATTCTTCTTTTAAGGCTCCACATCCCCACTACTAGAGGCAACTTGCTTACGCTCTCTTCTTGTAACCTTAGCCTTTGGACAATCTTTCATCTTGTGGCCACTCTTGCCACAACTAAACCAACCCTCTCTACCGGCCAAACACCTACCCTCATGCCTCTTACCACACCTAGCACAAGGGGACCATAGGGACTCATTACTTATCCCTTGTGGCCTAGGGGTAGACACCTTCACATCTTTATGCTTAGGATTATTAGAAAAGCCTTGTCCGGAAAACTTTTGTCGATTCCTAGAATGACCATGTCCATCGGACCCATCATGAAAAGACTTATCATTATCCATCCTAGACCTTTTTTTCTCCCTAGATTTTTCCTCTTCAAGTTTCTCTTCCTCTATTTGTTGAGAATACACCATAAGACGTGAGATATCCATATCATCAAGGAGCATTGTCATACGACACTCTTTTGACACTAATTTGGACATACCCATCACATACCTATTAATCATATCCCTCGAACTTGCTACCATAGATGGAGCATACTTAGACAATAGAGTAAATTTCAAGGAATACTCTTTAACACTCATACTACCTTGCTTAAGGTTGATGAATTCTCCCACTTTATCTTCCCTCAACTCCCAGGGAAAGAACCTATCTAGAAATGCTTCCTTAAACATATCCCAATCTATGGGACCCGCTTCTACCGGCCTACCATCTTTCCATTGCTCATACGATATTTGGGCAACATCTTTCAAGCGGCTAGTTTTGCTTTTTCAACCGAAGTGACCCCCATGATAGCTAGCACCTTATAAACCTCCTCTATAAACCCATTAGGATCTTCTTACACGTTGGAGCCACTAAACTCCAGAGGGTTCATCTTCAAAAACTCTCTCACCCTAGAAGCAGCCATCCCCCTTATTGGGTTAGCCGGGGCCACTACCTCTCTATTAGATTGGGCTGCCATAGCTTGAGCTTGAGCTGTCATGGCTGGGATCAATGTTAGCAAATCCGACCTAATCTCTACATTAGTCATATCCGGAGGATCAATAGGAGCTTGAGGATGAGCTTGGTGTGGATCTTCGGGAGGAACCTCTTGATCCACATTGCCTTCCTCTTCTCTCCTAGCATGTGTCCTTGTATTAGCCATAACCTGAAAAACAACGAGCACAGATTAGAAGAAGGGCCTACTAAATCCAAACTCTATTGCACGACTTAGAAAATGAAGGAGTGATATTTCCTAAGCATCTAATAGCCTCCTATTCATAAATGTGGCATACTTCACATTTATGAACAAGACTCTACTAGACGTGGATTGAGACAATCCTAGAACCATTCTAAACATTGTACTATGATTACCAAGTTTTTCACGACCCAGGGGTATACTCTAGAAGTAACACGTCGTACTTGACCCCGAAGGGGTCTCATACAAGCCCTTAGCATATCATGAACATAAGATAATAGAAAATATGGGAAATTTAAAACTTTTTACAATCGAAGTCATTTTCATAAAAGCAAGTGAAAGTCTTTCTATACTTTGTCTCAAACCATCTAATAAAACATTAGAATAAAACTCTTGGGACACAACCCATACAATAGTCTCAACATGAAATAAAAGACATAAGGAAAAGGTAGGTTTTGTCCTCGAAGCTATGAGGAGTCACCAAGATCCTCAACTCCTTGCAACTTCTAGAAACCTAACTCCAAGAGTAGAACTCAATATCCAAACTCTACATTTGATTAGAATGTAGGCAAAGTATCCGTTAGTACAAAATGTACTAATTATGTTAGCTAGTATAATCATAAGGGCATCAGACAAGGGTTAGTCAATATAAGACATAATCCAAAATCATATGTAATACTTCATAAAACATAAACTATAAGCATAAGAGACAATATCATAATCATAATAAGCAAACTTTCCAATATAAGCATCATAAAAGAATAATAGAATCTTAGTCATCTATACCATAAAAAACTACTCTCAAGTAACCTAAAAAGCATACTTTGTGCAATGCATGAATAGCATCCATAATACCACCCAAGCTAAGCATCCCTTTTTGGTCATCTTAATCATAGTCTATATGCATGGTTAAGTTTTAAGCCTCTGTACCATATGGGCACCATGCTTCTAAGTAACCTCAAAGGGCACTTGTGCAATGCATGAAAGGAATCCCATACTACCCTTCAAACTAAGCATAACCATGAAGTCATATTCACCCTCCTTTGGTCTAACTATTGGCTTACTTCATGTAGACAAGGGAACTATCACCTTTAGATAAACACATCTTGGAAGTCAACTATGGCAACAACCCAAGCTAAACTACACCATATAAGAGAACCCTTCATAAGTAGCCTTAAGTCATACTTGTGCAATGTATGGATAGCATCCCATACTACTATCCACACTAAGTACCCCTTTAGACTATCATGAATGCTCACTAGTTGGGGAATAGTCCCTCTTTTCTATTTGCCATTAAATATTTAAGGTACTTCTCTATTTAGCACTAGGCAAGTCACAACACATGAATGAACTCAATTTCTCAATACAAGGCTACCAAGTAATAGCACCCTAACAGGCCAGACCATGCTATCAACTTACTAACATAACAACATTAAGCTAAGCTAACTACCTTGGCAGACACACTAACATGCAAGTCCAAGCTACTCTAGCAAAGGTACAAATGTCCTATCCTAGCTAACATGAAATAGTCCTAGACCAACTAAGTCATGCTACCCTTACAAGTACACTATGATACAAATGCAAGGGACCTTAGGAGAGTATGATTCTCAATCCTAAAATATCCTTAGGAAAGTATGAGTCCTCAATCCCAAGCTACCATGACTAACCCTAATTCAAGCTACGCTTGAAATGCATCTTACAATGCAAGGTCAAGCTACCCTTAGGAGCGTATGGATCATCAATCCTAAGCTACCCTTAGGAGAGTATAAGTGCTCAATCATAAAGTTACCATGAAATGGTCTTGGCCAAACCAATTCCTGCCACCATGAAGGCATCCTAATAATGCTAGTTCAAGCTACCCATAGGAGCGTATAAATCCTCAATCCTAGGCTACCATGACTACTCCTAACTCATGCTACCCTTGACATGCATCCTACAATGCTAAGTCAAGTTACCCTTAGGAGAGTGTAAATCATCAATCCTAAGATATTCTATCTTGGTCTTGTCTTACCAAGTCAAGCTACACATGAATGGACTATATATCACAACTTCAAGCTATTCTAGTCTAACATGCTTTGATTCATTTTAGGTTATAAAGCCAACCTAGAATCATTCTATGTGAGAGAACCTTGGATTCCCTAGCATATTTATGTCTAAGTGTGTAAGAGAGAACAAATACACAACAAAATCACATAATATTGACTTTACCCCCAAAGCCCTAACATTGATGACTACAAGCCCTAATCTCAAGCTTTACTTCTTACTAGCATCTTTAAACCTAGATTTCAAGGTATTTTAATAACATTCTTCATTAGTAGGTGATTCTAGTCATAATTGATCATAAAAGTTGAAACTTATCTTTAAAAGTCATGATCCATCATATTCAATAAAGTCAAGTTCAATTCATGATTATATGTTCCTAACCTTGAACAATTACTACTCATGACATTGATTTAAGAAGATCACCTTTGAACCTTAAATTTCACCTCTAATAGCATAAGCCCACAAATATCACATTCATCAATTTAGACTAGGGTTTACCAAAGAAATCACATAAATTAATCATAATATCATAATTAAATTCTAATACAATCATAATTAGGTATTATCCACTAGATTGGAATCATACCCAAACCCTCGCCACAATGTAAGAAGAACCCTAGCTAGAATTGGGTTTTTGACTTCACAATTGGGGGATTTCTAAGGGGGATCTGTGGGTGGAAGAACCCATATATGAATAAGCTAAAATACCTTAATTCAAAGCCCTACCTTCCTTCTTCTTCTTCTTCTTCTTCTTCTTCTTCACTTCTAGAGAGAGAATTATTTAGAGAGAATTTTGGTGCTTTGAAGAATGAGTTAAATGATTTAGTTTAGGTGTATATTAGGCTTATATAGGTGGTTAAATAACTAACTAACCAACCTCCCTTAACCCCTAACTAATTACTAAATAATTTCCAAACCCCTAACTTAAAAACAAAACTTGAAAATCTGCCATAACCCATGACTCACCCATCCACGGACCGTGGATGGGTCTACTCCCCGTACTGCACACTCGTAGGTGTGGTATTGTAGCTAGACAATGCAGTCCTGAGCATTCCTTGACCCACAACCCCAACTCGCGTGGGTCCATTTACCGCCAGTAGGTGGCGATCGTGAGTGGCTGCAAATTGACAGCTTTTTGGGCTATTTTGAGGTCCTCCTTAAGGACCCCTTGGGTGGTTCTTGGGGGGTCGTACCTTGACGCCCTAACCGTTAAACCTCCATTCTAAATATAGGAATCACTTTTACGACTTAAACCCTTTCATCAAACTCAAAAAATCTTACAAAAAGCTCTAGAACTCTCTAGTTCAACTTACTAGTTTTCGGGGTATTACAATAATGGTCCTAAATCCCTCGGCCTTTAGCTTGTTGAGTAACAGGGAGGAGGACCCTTAACTGGTTGTGCTGGAACCACTGTCTATGCCGGAGCTAGCACTGTATCAGCAATAGGAAGGGTAGACTCTTGGATCTTAGACGGATCTTGACGAACCCTAGCAAAAATTTCTGCTCGCCGTGTCTGGAGTGGTTGGTCATCCTCAGGTTCGGAGAGTGAGACAAGAGAATCAAAAGATTCCCCATCACTATCGGAGTTGTGCTCCGGTCTCTTAACAACGAGCGCTTTACCATTGCCCTTGCCTCCCTTCGGTGGTTCTTTCTTGCCCTTTTTGTTGGAAACAATTGCTCACTCATTTATCACGATGCCCCATACTTGCTTGTGGGGCGGAATTCACTTTCATCCCAATTAGTGCTATCCATATCTTGAAAACACAGAAAAAATATTTTGAAAAAAATTCAAGAAAATTTGTAGAATTACAGTGGTAGAAAGACTCGCCGAAAAAATTGGCGAGCCGTCGAGTCACTTTGATGAGAAAGATTAGGCTCGTCGAAAGGACTGGCTTGAAAATTTTCTAGAAAAATGCAGGTCAGCGATGGTCAGGGCCTTTTAGCGAATCACCGATATCACTCAGCGAGCTCGAACTAGACCCCCGAATATTACAGTGTGTTTTATGGGTTAGGGGCATAGAAAGGGCAATCAAAGGAACCTTTCGGTGAGTCGCCGAGTGAACTCGGCGAGCTCAGGCTTCCTGCCAAAATTTACAGTCTTAAACTAATCCAAATTATGAAATTAAAGGCGATCAAGGGGGACGTTGGTGAACCGCCGAACCGTTCTGCGAGCTTGACCCAGCTCGTCGAACTGCCTAACGTGCCAAATTTCAACTCCGATACCCAAAATCAAGCCGACAGCCCCCAAAATAAAAGTCAACCATACACACTATGCAATTCATACAAGACCGAGAAGACCCAGGCCTCCGGGGTACTCAAATTTCCCCCGATTTGGCCAAAAATGGTCATTTAACCACTTTTGCCTTTAAGAATGACATCAACCGCTCCATCAGTGGGAAAATTACTTCATTTGGCTGAATTAGAGGTTACTCAGACTTCACCCAACTAGACCCAACATAAAATAACCACAACCCAACAATTTAGATTCTAGTTTTACGCATTAAACACGTCGATTCATTATTTTAAGCAATTAGGCACAATTTTGAAACACAGATTGGGAAATCCACCACCTCAAACACAATTTAATCAAAGACCCAACATGAAACAACATATATTTATGAAAGACATTTAAGTTCAACCACTAATCGAGAGTTTGGGGTTCGAAAAACAAACCTGATTGCCGAATTGATAGTTTGATAAGCTAGGTGGCAAAGTAATCCAAAATCTGAGCCCGAGATCAAAAACAAAAACGAAATAAAATGGAAAGTATTGAAGATCTAGAGTGTGGGTGAGAGTGTACGGGGTTAGAAATGAGAGAATACGAAAGATTTTGAAATTTTAAACCGTTTGGCCTTTCAAAACCTTTCAATTTTCTGCCCTTTTGGTGGTATTAGTTGACCATGCTAAACCAATTGGCAGTGCACCGAGTGCCGACTTATCTTGCCGAGTTTTATAGGACGTCCAATCGAATTGGGGGTCCAAACGACGGATAAAATCGAGCTCGCCGACATGTTTGGCGAGTGGCCAATTCAGCGATTGGTCTGCCGAGTTTTACAAACTTCCACTTCAGATTTTTGTGGGTCTAATGGCGGTCCAAGTCAGACTCGCCAACCTCTTTAGCGAGTCGCCGGCTGAACTCTTGGATCTCCAAACTGAACATTCTCAAACATACTCAACTTTTCAACCTGCACAATCAACACCCGTTATTCAAAATCAAACTTAAAACATTAAAAACTTGGGTTGCCTCCCAAGAAACACCTTAATTAACGTTGTGGCACGGCGCAAGTACCCATTCAAGCTTCATTCTTGGGATTTTCCATAGTATCACTAGGCAACCCCCCTTGTTGTCTTGGGTTAAGATGAGATGAAATTTGACCCATTTTGGTCTCCAGCTGCTTGATAGTGACTGAGTGATAGGTCAACGTCTAGTTGAGAGTCGATAAATCCTCCTTCATTTCCTTCAACACTTTGTTGAACTCTTCGACTTTGTTGAGAATGCATGAGAGCATATCTTCTTTTCGGCCAGTCTCAAAGTCCTTGGGCTTTCGACGGTCATGGGGAGGAACATACCTATCCTTCTCCCCCTCTCTATTCCATCCTTGGTTGCCTCCCTGCCTTGAGTATTTAGTATGATAAATTCTTCCTTGATTGACTAGGAAGTTTACTTCCTTATTATACAGCACGTCAAATTCCACGACATTGTTGGCCAATATATCTAAGTGGGTCATCATTTTGGCCATGTTCTGATTTCTCTCTTGATCCTTTATGATTTGTTCATTCATCATTTTATATGTGTGAGGAGAGACTTAGTTTTTGCGAGTATACCATGCCCTATTTACCGTCATGCAATCAAGTAGTTGGGACGCTATTGCGTAGGGTTATCGCATTATACTACTCTGAGAAAGTTGGTCAGCCACTCCCCTGTTTACTGAATCAAGATCTCTATAGAAAAATTCCAGCAGTACATTATCTAGAAGTCTATGAGCTCGGCACTGCAACACCAACTTCTTAAACCTCAGCCACGTCTCATGGATTGGCTCACCTTCGAAGCGTTTGAAACATTGGATATTATCACTAAGAGTCACCATCTTCGAAGGGGGAAAGAAACACACTTGGAATGCAGTTGTAAATTCATCCCATGAAGTGATGGATTCTCTTGGCAACTCAGCCAACCACTTGCTTGCCACGGCCATAAGAGAAAATGGGAACAACCTCAGCCAGAACGATTCTTGTGATATGTTCTTCCATGAGAACGGTCTACAAACATCAACAAAATTTCTGATATGCTCATCGGGATCCTCATGAGCGAGCACCGCAAACAAACCCTTCAATTGTAGGAGCTGAAGCATGGTGCTTGTGATGTGAAACACCGCGTTTCCTTCAACTGGAGGTAATCGAATGGCACCAACATTACTGATGCTTATTGTGAGCAACGACACTAACCTATGGTACAAGTGTCTACGATTGTCGATAATATAGTAACCCAACTAAGGGTTGGGGTCGTGTCCCAAGGGAGTGGTTTTGAGAATTAATAAAAATATAAAATTTAGTTCTAATTAGTCATATCTAAAGACATTAACGAGTAAAAACATAGTAAATTAAAGGGGGTGACACAAAAGTGTCAATTATCAAATGGGGATTTGTCACAAGTGTAATAAAAACAACAAAATTTAAGGGGATAGCAAGTTTTGGGAGAAGTCCTTGGGGTGTGACCGCAATATAAATTGATATCAATCGTTGAGTATATGCTTTTGATAGGAAATTTGCAAGCTAATAGTGACTAGGCTAAGCTTTAGATGGAAATAAGTTCCCTCTCGGGCAACTTACCCCGTTTCAAATGGGTTCCTTTCGGACACCCATTTGCTGCATGAAGGCCAGCCTACACCTTACCCCACTCACACTCTCGAGCTGATTGCTAGGATATGGGAATAAGGCTCACCCTCTCAGGCTGAACCTCATGTCGACCCACTTTTTAGGCCATCAATCTAGTGGTCTTGGTTTCGCGATCTCTCTCTTGAGCAAGCCAAAAACACATGGGTGGTTTTCTATTTTCATCTACAAACCCCTAAAATTAAACCACAACAACTAGGTGAAATCACCATTAAAATACGTCTAACCTATCAGCAAACAAGACCCAACAATAATATCAACACATATTTGCTAAATCACACCCCACGAATGGGGTTTTTAGCTAAACAGAAACAAGAGATAGAAATTTATACCTAAATGAGCTTGAATTCAAATGGTTATGAAGATTTAAGTTTTGTTACAGGCCAAGAATAAACAATCCAAGAGACCCAACTCCAAATCTTGAAGATGAAAACCCATTTTTCCTTTAAGTCTCCAGAACCCTTACAAGCTTAGAGCAAAAATTACTATTCTATTGTGAAAATTCTAATAATGGTTCGACTCTCCTAAAATAAATAAATATTTTAGTATTTATAGACTTCAGAAAATAGTGCTGGCGGATCGTTCAGCGAGGTTAGTCAGAATCCCTCATTAACTCGGCGATTCGCCATTTGGTGTAGTTCATCGCCTTCTTGCACTAGCCTTCAGCATCGTCGTGCTTTGTGTCATTGGGCGACATAGTACTGCTTCACGAACTATTCGGTGAAACGCCCACTGCTCCTTTCATCGCCTTTTTGATCCTGCTCCTTCAGGGCTTTGCGTACTGGAACAAAGGGAGGAGTGCGTCCCTTCGACGAATCACCAAGTATGCTTGGCGATGCTCAGGTTTTAGCTTCTTCGTTATTTTTAGCCTTTTTGTTCCTTTTTACGCCTAAGTGTCGATGCTTCCACTAAAACTTCAAATACCTGAAACTTAAGTGTTTTCATCAGTTATTTAGAATATAAGCATTTGCGGACACTATTTCTATTAAAATAAAGCCTTAAATGAGTCCAATTTGTGGACTAATCAACACCCCCAACTTAAACTTTTTCTTGTCCTCAAGTAAACTCAAGTTCAGCCGTTCAAAAACGTGTCTCAAATAGTGCTACACAAGACTAAATCATGAACATACACAACAAGACTCAAATTACTCATGTAAAGATCAATTGTGCACTCAAAGATTCTCATGTTCGCAATACTTGCTACTTGTGCATGTTCAAGGTCAACAAAAAGTATCTAAATGCCCTCACAAAAAGATTGATTCCATATTCACACACAAATGTTATTCAATTCAAGATCAGGAATCAAATGCAACGCTCATACTCAAAAAGAGGAACACAATGCATGTTTCCACCCATAAGCTTGCCCTTATTTTCCAATTGATCTTCGGTTCGGCTCACTCAAGATTAAAAAGGTCTTTCTAAGGCTTGTAATAGGGCTGAGTGCAAAGGTATGGTCATTTAGGCTTAGTGAATATTTATCTTCGTAAGATGTGGTGTTCTCAAGGCATTCTCTTCTTTTTCTTTATCAATTCTTTTTCTATTGCTTATAAGTCATCTTTTTATTCACCTCCATGGATTGCTTGGACACCCGATTTCTTCTGTACTTTATTCCACATGTTTTTTATTTTGATGGGTTTCCATTGTTCTGCAACACCATGGGTTAAGGGGGACTTTTCTTGTTCACGAGCACACCTTACTAAATCAATCAGACTAACAGGGAAAATTCTAGGTTTATTCATGCAAGGTTCAAAGTAAGCTCATCACACAAGGCATCGACACTTCAGTCAAACAAGAACACACACTTTCGCTAGTGTGCAACGGTCATGAAAAAAGAATCAATTTGATAAATGATTAATCACAACGAGATGCAAAGAGTTCACATATTGTCTATGCAACTTCATTTGGCTTCATCATAGCCGTACATTCATGTTCGTTCAATTGCGAGCACTATTTAAGTCATCGGTATTGATCGAAACTGAGACTCAAATTATTGCAAAATAACAGCCACATTCAACACATGAGAGGTGGCAGAAATGTACGAAAAATTTAAAATTTTTCAAAAATGTCAAAATCATTTTGCATTTAAAAATAAGCGGAGCCACAAGCTCAACCACCCACAGAAAGTAGTATTTAACATAATTTAAAGCAGAACAACCCAAATATATACACAAAACACAGATAATAATAGTAGCACACAAAGGTGGGCGTCACCCCACCAAAAATAAAAGTAATTTGTCCTCAAATGCAAATGAAAGTAATTCAATGGCTAAAATAACTTAAGACAGAGAGGGAGGTAGAAAAATGTCCTGTCCATGTAGTCTCTCCATCTGTCGGGGCGGCATGTTCATTCCCCCTTTATTTTTTTTTTACTTCTGGTCTGACTCTATTTTCTGCTTCGAGTATGATCCTTCGATGATTTTAGCATTGAAAGAGGAAAGCAATGTTGGGACGTTAGGCGATCCGCTGAGTGGTTTGGCGAACTCTACATAGCTTTGCTAAGCAATTCGTGCTCCTATGTTCAACCCACTGTCTCGAATGATCTGCAGCTTCTTGATTCATTCTTGTGCAAAAATAAGTCAAACAGAAGGGAAGCCTAACCTAATCAAGCATAGCCCTTTGCTGATATGGTGGTTCAGAAGCATACAAACTTGTCATCAATCACACAATATCTTCACTCAGGTGTTGTCTATGTCCATCATCATCATATTAGCTCTGCATTAGATTTCAAAATCAACTGAGAGGGTATTGGGGTGTGGTTTATTCTCCTCTTGCGATGGCTACTCCAAAATTGACTAGCCCATTAGGGGAATACAGATAGATAACAGTGCACAAGTTTATAGATTAAACCCATTTTTGAACGTTGTCCAATTCGTGCGCATCTGGTGTTCTCAGTCGTGATCGCTGAATTGTTTGGCGGGTCGCCAAGTGGCTTGTTTCACTGAATTCACAGAGCTCTCCAGAAATCTTTAGCATTTAAACAACGGCCTTACTGGAGATTGCTGAAAGAATCGGCGATTCACCAATGGTTACATCTGCTCACCGAATTAATCAGAGTTTTCAGTTCATGTGGGAATCCCAACGACGATCTTCATCGAAATCACCAAATGGTTGGCGATTCGCCAATAATTTCTACTGACCGCCGAGTTTTATAGGATCCAATTTGAAGACATCTAAAGTCAGTTGGCGGATAAAATCTAGAGTGCCGAGTGTCTCGGAGATTCGCCAATTGGACCTGTTTGTCATCTCCCTACACTTTTCAGAGCACATTCCACACTTCAATCTGTAAAACCAACACACCATTATTCTACCGATACGCAAATAAAAGATAACAAAAGGTTTTGGGTTACCTCCCAAACAACGCCTTAGTTAACATCTTGGCACGACGCAAATGAATATTTATTTTTCATCCTCGGAGTCACTCATGGTGTAGTTAGGTATCCTTGACGAATGGTGGGTATTGACCTGTCATCAAATGGCTTATCTGAGCATCTTGCAACTGAATTGCCATGGAGTTTGCGGTGGTCGTTTCATTTAGCATTTCAATGTTGTCTTTCATGTCATTCAGCTTCTTGTCCTGTTTTTTGAGTTTTTCCTGAATGATTGAAAGGGCATCATCTTTTTGCACACCCCCATGCTTCTCTCCATGTTTGCACTCTCGAAGGGAGAAGTCCTTCTCCCTCTCCCTGGTTTGTTCTCCAATCCAATCACCCGTTTAGATAAAACATCTACTTGAGCCACCATTTGTCCCATTCGTATTTCTTTTGAGTTTCTTTGCTAGATTCGACCATATTTTCAGGTAGTTTGGCGGCAACTTCGTAGGGTTGGTTGAGCATTCCGCCCTAGAAAAGGTGCTCAGTTATGCTTATTTTCGGGTTCGAGACCCCGATAGAAGCAATCCAACAACGTCTTATCAGGAATCCCATGAGATGAGCATATTTGTAATATTGCTTTGAACCACAACCACATTTCTGGAATTGTCGCCTCTCCTGCTTGTTTGAACGTCAGTAGATTATCCCTGAGGTTCAATAGTTTCAGGAGAGAATGATTTGTATGATACCCATAGTAATTATCCATTCTTGGTTCCCTGCTTTGATCTTCAGACAAGCAAAACAAAACTACAACTAAGGTTAGTAAAGCTAAAACTAAGAAAAACCAAGAATTCTACTTAACTAAGAATTCCCAAATAACACCACTCCCTGAAAACGGTGCCATTTTGATGCTTATCTTGACCAACGACACTAACCATTGCTACGAGTGTCTACGATCGTCGATAATATAGTAACCCAACCAATGGTTGGGGTCGTGTCCCAAGGGAGTGGTTTTGAGAATTAATAGAAAAATAAAATTTAGTTCAAATTAGTACTAGCTAAAGACATTAACGAGTAAAAACATAGTAAATTAATGAGGGTGACACAAAAGTGTCAAATATCAAATGGGGGTTTGTCACAAGTGTAATAAAAACAACAAAATTTAAGGGGAGAGCAAGTATGGGGAGAAGTCCTTGGGGTGTGACCGCAATATAAATTTATATCAATCGTTGAGTACATGCTTTCAACAGGAAATTTGCAAGCTAATAGTGACTAGGCTAAGCTTTAGATGTAAATAAGTTCCCTCTCGGGCAACTTTCCCTGTTTCAAATGGGTTCCTCTCGGACACCCATTTGCTGCATGAAGGTCAGCCTACACATTAACCCCACTCACTTTCTTGAGCTGAGTGTTAGGATATGGGACTAGGACTCACCCTCTCGGGCTGAACCTCATGTCGACCCACTCCTTAGGGCATTAGTCTAGCGGTCTTGGTTTCGCGACCTCTCTCTTAAGAAAGCCGAAAACACATGGGTAGTTTTGTATTTGAAACTAGAAACCCATTAAATTAACCCACAACCACTAGGTAAACTCAGCATTAAAATACATCTAACCTATCAACAAACAAGACCTAACAATAATATCAACACATATTTGCTAAATCATACCCCAAGAATGGGGTTTTTAGCTAAACATGAACTAGAGATAGAAATTTATACCTAAATGAGGTTGCATTCAAATGGGTATGAAGATTTAAGTCTTTTTACAGGCCAAGAATGAAGAATCCAAGAACCCCAACTCCAAATCTTGAAGATGAAAACCCTTTTTTCCTTCAAGTCTCCAAAACCCTCTCAAACTTATAGCAAAAAGTACTATTCTATTGTGCAAATTCTATTAATGGTTCGACTCTCCTAAAATTAATAAAGAGTTTAGTATTGACAGACTTCAGAAAATAGTGTTCGCGGATCGCTCGACGAGGTTAGTCGGAATCACCGATTAACTCGGTGATTCGCCGTTTGGTGTACTTCATCGCCTTCTTGCACTAGCCTTCAGCAACGTCATGCTTTGTGTTATTGGGCGACATAGTACTGCTTCGCGGAACTATTCGGTGAAACGACGACTGCTCCTTTCATGACCTTTTTGATCCTGCTCCTTCATGGCTTCGCGTACTAGAACAAAGGACGGAGTGCGTCCCTTCGGCGAAACGCCAAGTTTGCTTGGCGATACTCAGGCTTCAACTTCATCGTTCGTCCAATTTCTGGACACATCAACCACCTACTTGGTTTGTGTAATTAACATTTGGGTTATTGACATCATTGAGATTCCCAATGTAGTTTAGGTGGCCCCCTTGGCTACCATTACTTCCGTTAACGCTCATGTCCTCCTTTCTTTTAACACAAACAACACTAAACCAAAACTACAAGTACGTAGATTCAATTATAACTAAAAAGAACGCAATTCAACTTCACCAAAAGAATTTCAAACAACACCACTCTTCGGCAGCGGTGCCATTTTGATTTAAACATTTCAAGCACACCTCATCCAATTCTAGGTGTCAACTATCATAAAACAGTATAAAACCCAACTAAATGAGTTGGATTTGAATTCCATACGGAGCGGTACGTGTTTTAAATTAAAATACGAAATGCAAACGTGGTATAATCAGCCATAAGAATAGAAATTGTCAAAAAAGACATTACTCAAATTAATGGGGTGATACACTGTCAGATTGGGGTTTTGGTTTATAATTATCAACTACAATCAGTCACAAATAATTCGAAATAACAATAGGGAAAAGGATTATTCGGATATGATTGATTATAGGCAAATATAGATATATGGGTAATTGAAACAACTAGTAAACAACTAAAAATCAGTGAGTAGGCTAGACTGTAAGGGTGATAGCTTTTTCTTGAACAAATACCCCGAATTAGGTGATTTTTTCCGAACATCAACAAGCATGAAAATGAAGAAAAGCCCACACTTTAATTCATACACTCTTTTGAGCTAGATGGGTAGGATTGGGTTTAGGATTCACTCTCTCGAGCTGAACCCAGCTCAACCCAATACCCACAAATCATTAACATATAATCTTAGTTCTAAAACTCCTCTCTCGAGCAAGCCAAGAACACAAAGATAGAACTGCATTTGCAACTACATTTCATAAATTAAACCTCAATTAATGAATAAACTCACCTAAAAATAGCATTTAAACTACTAATTAACAATACCCATAAACTAATTCAACCCATAATCACATGATTACACCCCAAGAATTAGGGTTTTATTCAAACATCATAAAAAGGTAAAAACCATTACTAAATTGATTATCCATCAACTGGTAAGAAAGATTTAGTCTTCACAATTCTCAATTCGCAGAATATTGGACACCCACTTCCAAAATATCCAAATTGAATCTCTAAGGTTCTTCAAAAACTAAGAAAAACTTAAGAGAAAATTGTTCTAAGTTAATTTTGTTTTGTCCAAAATTTAACCAGACTAAAAACTCAATGTTCAAAATCTAATTTATAGTCGCCAATAATAAGCTACAAAGGGCTATTCAGCATAGTAAGTCGGGCTCGCCAAATCACTCTATGAGCCACCCTTTGACACCTTCCATTGCCTTTTCGCCTTGTCATTTAGTATCCTTGTGGTATGTAACTTTGGGTGATCTATCTTTGTTGTGCAGAACTGCTCGATGATTCACCGACTGCTCCTTTTCGTCGCCGATTTGGTTTCTTCCTTTAGGGCTTGGCATACTGGAACTTTAGGGGGTCAGATAAGCCACTCGGTGACACGTCGAGTGCTCTTGGCGATCCTCAAACTCGCCCTTCTTCATATCTTCAGCTTGTTTTGTTCCTTTTTACTTGTTAGTGTCCTTGCTTTGTTCCTCGATCTATATACCTAAAGATCAAGGACTTAATATCATTTTATGGCATAAATTAAGCATTTGAGGACACAAAATCTATATAAACAAAGCCCTAAATGAGTCCAAATCTCGGACTCATCATTTAGCATGTGTGAATTTTGGTTAAGGTTCTATAGCTTTCCTTGGTCATATTGTGTCAAGCAAGGGTATTGAGGTAGATCCTAAGAAGACGGATGCGGTTAAGAGTTAGCCTAGACATCTAACTCCTTACGACATTAAAAGATTTTTGGGTTTGGCCGGTTACCATAGGTGGTTTGTTGAGGGGTTTTCCTCCATTGCTTCTACGTTAATGGCCTTGACTCAAAAGAAAGCTAAGTTTAAGTAGTCGGAGGCTTGTGGGAAAAGTTTCCAAGAGTTTAAGGATAGACTTACTTCCGCTCCGATATTGACCTTACCGGAGGGTACGTATGGTTTTGTTGTATATTATGAAGCCTCTATAGTGGGGTTTGGATGTGTGCTCATGCAAATGGTAAGGTGATTGCCTATGCTTCATGGTAACTTAAGGTCCATAAGAAGAATTATTTGACCCATGATCTTGAATTAGCGGCAGTTGTATTTGCCTTGAAAATATGGAGGTATTATTTGTGTGGGGTCCATGTGGATGTTTTCACCGATCACAAGAGCCTTCAACATGTATTTAGTCAAAACGACATGAATCTTCGACAATGAAGGTGGTTAGAACTCTTCAAGGATTATGATATGAGTGTCCTTTACCACCCCGACAAAGCTAATGTGGTGGCGGATGCACTCAGTAGATTGTCCATGGGTAGTGAGGCTCATGTAGAGAATGAAAAGAAAGAATTGGTTCGTGAGGTGCATAGGTTGGCCCGAGTAGGTGTCCAACTAGTGGATTCCATCAAGGGTGGTGTCATGTTTCATAATGGCTCCGAATCATCTTTTGTGATGGATGTGAAGTCTAAGCAAGGTCTTGGTCCTTTATTAGTGGAGTTTAAAGAGTCGGTACTCAAAAAGTCCGTAGAGGCCTTCTCCCAAGGAGGAGATGGGGTGCTTAGGTACCAAGGTCGTTTATGTGTTCCAAATGTTGATGGTTTGAGGGAGAAAATTTTAGAAAAAGCTCATATTTCTTGGTATTCTATTCATTCGAGAGCCACCAAGATGTACCGTTACCTACGGGAAGTATATTGGTGGAACGGAATGAAATAGGATATTGCGGAATTTGTGGCAAAATGTCTGAATTGTCAACAAGTTAAGGTTGAGCATCAAAGGTCGGGAGGCTTATTACAAGTTATACCAATTCCCACTTGGAAGTGGGAAGAGGTGAATATGGAGTTTATTGTGGATTTGCGTCGTACCAGAAAGTAACATGATTCTATTTGGGTCATTATAGATTGGATGACAAAATCAACCCACTTTATTCTTGTCAAGATTTCTCATTCGGCGGAAGACTATGCCAAGTTATATATAAGTGAGATAGTGAAGTTTCATGGGGTCTCTTTATCTATTATTTCAGATCGGGGTACTCAATTTACTTCACACTTTTGGAAGTCAATCCAAAGAGGGCTTGGTACTAAGGTTAAGCTTAGCACGACTTTTAATCCCAAAACTGATGGGCAAGTGGAGTGTACCATCCAAACATAAGAGGATATCTTGTGGGCATGTGTTATAGACATCAAGGGTAATTGGGATGACCATTTTCCATTAATAGAGTTTGCCTAAAATAATAGTTATCACTCAAGCATCGGTATGGCTCCTTTTGAATCCTTGTATGGTAGGAGATGTAGGTCTCTGATTGTTTGGTTTGAGGTAGGTGAAATTGCTCTTATTGGTCCTGAATCGTCTTATGAAGCTATTGAGAAGGTTCGGCTCATTAGAGAGAGGTTGAGAACGGTTCAAAGTAGACAAAAGTCATATGCCGATGTGAGGAGAAGGGATCTAGAATTTGAAGTGAGTGATTGGGTCTATTTGAAGATTTGCCCCATGAAGGGTGTGACGAGATTTGGCAAGAAGGGGAAACTTAGTCCCCAGTATGTAGGCCCATATCAAAATTTGCAACATATTGGGAAGGTTACTTATGAGTTGGATTTGCAAAATGAGTTGGCCTCGGATCATCCGGTATTTTATGTATCTATGCTTAAGAAGTCTATTGGAGATCCGACATCCATTATTTCACTAGAAGGGTTGGGAGTTGATGAAAGTCTCTCATATAAAGAGGTTCCGGTAGAGATCCTAGACCAATAAGTCAAGAGATTGAGAAATAAGGAAAATGCTTCTATGATGGTTTTATGTCAAAATCATTTAGTTGAGGGTGTTACTTGGGAGGCCGAGGCCGATATGAAGTCCCGATATCTTCATCTCTTTCCTTCTACTCCTATTCAAGCTTTAGGTAAGTAGTTCCTCTTGGGTTTTAGTGTTTTGGGAGTCATGTGTATTATATGTGTTTTCCATGATTTGCTTATGTTATGCATGCTCTTGATGAAATTCATGTTTAGTAAGAAAATGAGTTTTCATAATTTATGTTCCTCATGTTGTTGTGCATTTAGTATGAGTTACCTATTTGAGATCCTGAGATGAGTTGATGAACATGCTTTAGTATGCTTTTGAGAGAAATTTCATATTGGCTCCATGATATTGTGTTGAGAATGATTTTAGTTTGAGAAGGTAGTTCCTCCTATGAATATGAGAAATGTTGAGTTTTATGCATATTGGGTTGTTACATGTAGTTCCTACTTCCTTGTATTGCATTGACTATGTTTTGAGATGGAGTTGATGTTTCCTCCTTTGAATTGTGCATTATTTTGATGTTTCATCCATGATGGGCTGCTAGTCTTGAGTCTTTAATTCCGTAAGGCATCTAGATCATTGATTGAATAACGCTATCAAAGACACTTCATCCAATTCTAAGTGTCAACGGTTGTTAATCAGTATATAACCTAACTAAATGAGTTGGGGTCGAATCCCACAGGAAGCGGTACGTGCTTAAGATTCAATAGGAAAGTACGAATATGATCAAATCAGTCATAGGAATAGACATTATCGAATAAAAACATAATACAAATCAGGGGGTGGCACGAATGTCAAATAAGGGGGTTTGGTTTGAAATTATCAACTACAACATCAACAAATAACAATAATGAGACAAGTTCTTGGGATGTGATTCGATTATAGGCTAATGTAGACAAATGGGTAATTGCAACTGTGAGGAAATAGCTGGATATTAGTGATTAAGCTAGACTATAGAGGAGGTAAATTTTCTCTAGAACAATTTACCCTAATCAAGTTAATTTTTCTCGAACATCAACAAGCATGCAGAATAAGAACAACCTACGTATTAGCCCATTCACTCTCTTGAGCTGAATGTGTGGAAAAGGGTTTAGGATTCACTCTCTCGAGCTGAATCCATGACAACCCAATACCCATAGACCATCAATCAATAATCTTGGATTTAAAACCTCTCTCTCGAGCAAGGCAAAAACACGAAGGTAGAACTGCATTTCCAACTACAATTCTTTAAATTAAATCACAATTAATGATTGAAATCACTTCTAAACAACATTTAAACTAACAATTAGCAATGCCCATAAGCTAAATCAGCCCATAAGCACATAATCACACCCCAAGAATTGGGGTTTTAGCTAGACATCATAAAAAGATAAAAATCGTTACCAAATGGTGTTTCCATCAATTGGGTAAGATTAATTTCATCCTTACAATGGTCCAAATTGAAGAATCTCAAAGACCCACTTCCAATTTCTCAAAAGTGAAAAACTTTAATTCTTCAAAGTTAAGGAAAACTTGTCGCAATACTCAAAGTTCAAAACTCAAAAATTATTCTACTGATTGTTCAGAATAAAATTTGATACTAAACTTAATGTTTGAAAATGTATTTATAGTTACCAAAAATATGTTGTGAACGACCATTCAGTGTAGTAAGTCGGGCTCGCCAATTTGATTTTGTCCTTCAGGGCTTGGCACACTAGAACTTAAGGCGGTCAAATGGCCACTAGGCGACTCGCCAAATGGACTTGGAGATCACCAGGCACTGTTTTCTTCCTTATTTCTGCTCACTTCGTTCCTTTTAACAAATTAGTGTCCTTGCTTTGTTCCTCAATCCAAATACCTGGAAATCAAGGATTGTACATTAGTTATTGGCACAAAATAAGCATTTGAGGACACTAATATCATTGTAAATAAATCTCTAAATGAGTCCAAATCTCGAACTCATCAATAGTCATTCGAGGACGGATGTATCCAAGGGGGAGATAATGTAATACTCCGGAAACTACTAGTCTAAACAAAAGCTTGACGTGAGGATTAGAGTCGCGAATAACTCCCCGTACTTAAAATAAATGTTTCGTGTTAGAATGTCAAGGTACCAATCCCCAAGGACTAACTAGGGGTCCTTGAGGGAGACCCTAGCAAAATTTCCCAAAAAGGTAGTGACCCACGAAATGGACCCACGCCTCGTAGGGGGTAAGGGTCCCCTGAGGTGAGTCCCAATAACTCACCCACGATTCACCAGCAAGCCACGTGGATCCATCCACGGTCCATGGGTGGTCAGTGAAACTGATTTTTGGAAGTGGACTCTAAGGGTCTTTTGAGGTTTTACTTTTTAATTAAATATTAAGTGACGTCATTTTAAGCAAAATTAAACTAACTATAATAGTAATTTAGACTCCTAAACTAACTCATCCAAATCATAATTTCTAAATCCCAAATCAAATTAAACTTTTTCCCTAAAACTCTCTGTAGAACTCCAAGGAAGAAGTAGAACAAAGGTGAAACTAGGGTTGAGGGAAAAATATTTTTTCATGCAAATTTATTTGATTTCTTCATCCATGGTGCCCCTTCAAAATTCCCAATTTCAAAGCTAAAAATCCCAAAAGTTAGGGTTTGACTTCAATCTCATGGATTCTTTTCAAATTCATTTTAATGATTGAATTATGTTTTATTATGGATATATTGATGATTTTTTACGGTTTTATGTTGAATCCTCCAAGAATCCATGAATGCCCCTATTTTCCCAATTTGGATCTCAAAGTGTGGGTATTGATTGATGAAAGTAGAATATTATAGAATTATGCATGTAGTAGTAGAACTACTTGAATTATGTTTTCATCCATGTTTAATGTAGTAATTCTAGATGTGTTGATGGAATATGATCTATGGTCCTTGAAGGGCAAAGTATGTGAATTATGCATGATTATGAGATTTATGTGTATGCTTCAAAAACAATTTGAGAGTAAAATTATTATTATTATCATCTAGTTGTTGTGTTGTTAGAAGATTATCCTCATGGACACACTTATGTATGATTATGATATGATGTGAGTAGTTTCCTCACATTATGATGATTCTAAGGTTGGAAAGCTATACTCACCTATTGAATCTATGAGCTATAGTATGAATTATGTTGAATTGAGTGTCAAGACATTATTCCATTAATATGAATTTAAGTTAAGACCTAATATGTAATATATGGGAATTAATTCTTAGCACCGGGTGGATATGAATATGAGATGAAAGCTTTTACACTAGTTGAGTTCGACTTTCCAAATGGGTTCCTTCCACCTTAGTTGTATCCAGATTCCTAAAGTATGTATATCATGAGATGGTAACCTTCTACCATAGTTGAGTCCGAGTTTCTAGAAGCAATCTCTCTATCCCCTAAACTATGTGCCCTCATAGGTATTTATCCAGTGGATCCACCTAAGCTAAGAGTATGGTTCTACGTTAGGAAAGTAGGACAACCCCTTTGCGGTGTGGGGTAGACACCAGATTCCATGGTAAACTGAGATGGTCTATGTCGGTAAATGCTTATTCCCCTTTATGATAGTATGAACAAGTAGGTGATTTATGAACATTAGTCACACAAGAAGCTTTACTTAGTATGGGTAGGATTATGGGATCCTACTCCTGCATTGCACAAGTATGCTTTGAGGGTATTTATGGTATGTTCCTTTTATGATACGATGATCTATGAGTTGATTATGCTTATGACTTATGCTTTTCCATTATCTTTAAAATTATTGTTTAACTTAAGTAAATTGCTTGCATTCAACTAAATTGTTCCTTTTAGCATGTTTTCAAGGTTTTCATGCATGTCTATCATACTTAGTGCATTTTTGTACTCATTTTACTTCTCAATTTTGGAAGTAATTCCAAAAGGTACTTGGTACCAAAGTCAAGCTTAGCAAAACTTTTCACCCACAAACCGATGGGCAAGTGGAGCAAACGATCCAAACTTTAGAAGATTTGTTGAGAGCATAGGTCATCGATTTCATGGGTTGTTTGGATGAGAACTTGACACTAATAGAGTTTGCTTATGTTAATAGCTATCATTCTAGTATTGGTATGGCCACCTTTGAAGCTCTATGGTAGGAGGTGTAGATCTCCTAGAGGGTGGTTTGAAGTAGGTGATGTTGCTTTGATTGGACCCGAATTAGTTCATGAGGCTATGGAGAAAGTTTGGCTCATTAGAGAGAGGTTGAGAACCGCCTAAATCCAACAAAGTTCTTATGCCGATCTAGGAAGAAGAGACCTAGAGTTTGAGGTTAGTGATTTGGTGTAATTGGAAATCTCACCCATGAATGGTGTGATGAGATTCGGGAAGAAAGGGAAACTTAGTCCCTAATATGTGGGCCCATATCAATACTTGAGACATGTTGGTAAGGTTGATAATGAGTTGGATTTGTCAAATGAGATGGCAATGGCGCATCCCGTTTTTCATGTCTCAAAGCTTAAGAAGTGTGTTGGAGATTCAACATCCATAGTTTCTCTTGAAGGGTTGGGAGATGATGAAAGCCTTTCATATGAGGAAGTCCCGTTTGTGAGTTTGGACCTGCAAGTTAAAAAATTGAGAAATAAGGAAATAGCTTCCGTGAAGGTTTTGTGGAGAAACCACTTAGTCTAGGGTTCTACTTGGGAGGTAGAGGCCGATATGAAGTCATGATATCCTCTTCTTTTTCCTTCTACTCTAGCTTGAAGTAATGCATTTCCTCTTGGTTTACTTTATGTTTAGAAGTAATGTGTGTTTTATGAGCTTCCATGATTTCTTTGTATGCATGTTCATGATTTGCTTAAGTTGTGAAAGAAATTACTTATGTACATTATTTTCCTCATGTTGTTGTGCATTGAGTATTAGTTGTCTATAGACTTCATGAGATCTCATAGGAGCCTAGGAAACCGGGATTAAACTTCCCAAACTCACTACACCCCTCAAGGTGAGAATTCCAAAACAACCAAATCAGAACCATCAAGAATACCCAACGACCTTGCTATCTAAGTACAACATCTCCCCCTTGGGAGTAAGTCTATACGGACTCTTCTAATCATTATTTCTATCAAATCTAAGGTCGAAGCAAGTCATCACTAAGTTTTCACATCCAACACACAAGATGATTTTAAACCATGGTGAATTGCAGTTCTACTCTTTTTAGAGTAGTCTACTCACTAAACACATCTAAGCATTACTTACACACCCTATTCATTAAACCTTTCAACTTACCCAAAACTCAAAATGGCCAAGTAGGGTTCTACCATTAATATCATAAAACAACAATGAAGTCCATTCATACTAAAGACAACATCAAGGTATAGCATATCAAGTCTCAAAAGAGAAGCAATACCAGAATCTAATAAAGCATAAAACACATACCAGAACCATTTGGAGGAACTTGCTTACCCTTTCTTCGCATAGCCTTTGCCTTTGGACAATCCCTCATTTTGTTACCACCTTCCCCACGATTAAACCAACCTCTTTGCCGGCCAAACATCTACCCTCACGTCTCTTTCAATTCTATATAGGTTGGTTAAGGACAATTCTTGACCATTTCGACCCATATCATCTCCTTTGGTGGGATCTACCAACCAATCATATCTAGGTATTATCTAAACACCCTTTTCAAAATGACCATACTTAAGATCAATCTTAAAAGATAACTACCTTTTTGAAGTTGGTCCACACCTAAACATATCTCCCCCACCTTAGCTAGGTACATGCAACCCTCAAAAGTCAACTTTAAGACAAAGCATAATCCAAATTTATGGCATAGGTTTTCCCTCTTCCATTCTCAGATATGCTCATTTGGGAAGTAAAAATTTGACTATACGGGTTCTACAATCACATAGGAGCATAACACTAACACTACCAATCCATCCTAAGGATGACATCTAAATCTAACATATCAAGTACTACTTAGTAACATAGCCAAAATTGGCATCACAACCAACATTTCCTCCCTTACTCATTGTAGCATGAGACCTTCGAGTAGTCATATCTCGAAGACCATCGGATAAGGAGAAAGACCTCATAGAGTTAAACTCAATGGTACGCGTTAGAGAATGAAGAAATCAGATTTCCTAATCATCTAATAGCTTCCTATTCATAAATATGGTGCGCTTCACACTTATGAACAAGACTCTACTAGACGTGGTTTGGAGACAATCCTAGAATCATTCTAAACCTTGTGCTATGATTACCAAGTTTATCATGACCCAGGGGTACCCCAAGATGTAATGTGTCGTACTCAACCTCGAAAGTTCTCATACAAGACACTTAGCATATCATAACATAAGATAATAGAAATGATGTGGAAATTTTAAAATGTTATTCCATATAATCAAAGTCTTTATAAAAAGCACGCGGAAGTGTACAACACTCTGTCTCAAACCATCTAAAATCATCTCTAAAAAATCTTTTATACACAGCCCATACTAAAGTCTAAAACATAAAAGAAAAGACATAAAGGAAAGGCGATAACATATGATATACCGTGAGTTTACGATATTTTAGATACGTTTCACTAAATAGTTGTGTGTGTTTACAATATTTTTGATACATTTCACTTAAGAGTTGTGTGTGTCTAGGGCCATTTTGTATTGGAAATAATGTTTTATGTGTCATGTTTGCATGAAGTAGACTTGGACACGGTTGAGTGAGATGACAACTGAAAATATGCAGAAGTAGCCACCTAAGGGGATAGGAGCATTAGGGAAATCTTACCATGTGTGGAACAACAAAGCGATCCACGGACTGTAGGTCGACCCACGGGCTGTCCTGCACATCCGTCGAATATGTTCATAGTGTTGATGTTCCAAGACCTGATGAAAATCTTAAGTGTGGGGCCACGAAAGAAGACCCACGAACCGTAGGCTAACCTAAGATCCGTCATGCACATCCATCATTGCTGATCTGAGAGTGAAGGTTCCAACGTTTGCTGAAAAATATCTAAGTGTTGACCAACGAAGGGGACCTATAGATCGTCGGTCGACTCACGGTCTGAAGGTCGAGTCGTCGATCAAAGCCGCGTCCCACAAGTTTATTTCCTTATTTTGTTTCCTTTTTTTTAGGACATGTTTTTCTATAAATAGGGTATGTAAACCTCGTTTTTGGGGGTTAGACATTATTGCTTACTTTTAGTTCTTGATATTTTCTTTGGATATTAACTTTGAACTTTAGCAATTTGATTTTTGGATTTTTGATTTATACGAATTTTGGCTTCGAAAATCAGTTCGAGATTTTGGGTTTCTTCTACTCTAAACGTAAGTCCATAAATTCTTATTATCAAAACATGAATAGTGTTATTTCAAACAAGAGTAGCTAAATAGACAACTAGGGTTGTGGGAACCATGAGCAATTAACAATGTATGAATAATAACTAAGTAATTCTTGAATAGTGTTGATGTAATTCTTTCACTTAGATGTCTTTTTAACGAGTTTATGTGTTAGAACTCTCCTTGTTGCTACTTGTCGTACGAAGGAGGTAGTTAATAAGAAAATAATTATCAATAGAGATTTAGTGTGATTACTATCTAATAGTCTAATGTCAATTAGTGTGAGGGTGAAAACTAAGCCATACATTGATGTGATGTCTAATATGAGGTAAAGGTAAGGGTTAGTAAAGTATACACACCTAGCCGAACCAAGGTGCAGAGTGAAATTCCCTACTTGGAGGAACAATCACTTAAGGATACCTAACTTACCAACTTTGCATGTAAAACACTAGGAAATGATTACTATTATTAGGATTACCGCGCTATAAGCTTATAGGGAACACATACACCCAAGTTTTTCTCTCATATTGATAACTCGAAGTTTGAATCTTGCTCACTTGTTACTTAAACAACAATCGGTTATTTGCTTTCAAATCCCCCACCCCTTAATTACTTATTTCAGAAATAGTTTGACTAAACGAATATAATTGTAAGTTATGTTTAAGTCTTAACCATATTCCTCGCGTGATCGACCGTAACCTACAATTTGGGTTCTTTATGTGACGACGACCGCTTATACCTCTTTAGGGAAGTGTAGTTTGAGCGTATCAAATTTTTGCGCCGCTGCCATGGAATAAGGCTTTTGGATTAAGTTGAACTATATTATTGAACTTTAGTCAACTATTTCCTAATTTTACATTTTGTTATGTTTTTGTTTCCTACAGGTTTCTACTCTAGTGTATGACAAGTACACAGAGTCGATGCTAACCATTGACCCCATACGATATAGAGTTGAGCAAAACTTTGAGAAATATGAATAATTAAGGGGTCAAAGTATATCTGATTGGACAGAATCTAGGTTATGTAGTTGAATTACAGCTTCTTAGGGTTGTTAATATACACGCTCAGGATTATGGTGGTAATCTACTTGGAGATGCTTTAAGGGTATAGAATCCGCGAGAACCGAGGTTGGATGATAATTATAGGGTCAACTTTAATTCAGTTGTGTCACACCCCAACCCTAGGTGTGGCGGAAAAGTACCATATGAACACATGCTTTACAAGTGAACTATGATGAGAAAGTAAACTACTATACAGATATATTTATTGATGAGAAAATTCATTTACAACACATGTTGACTAGCTAAACCGATCCATGTGACAAGTGAAACTACGAATAAAGATGGTAGTTTTACAATGTCTACGAAGCCTCTACTAGAATTCATCATTGTACCGCTACGAAAATATTCATAGTAAAGACTCGGTAAAGTCCCAAATCAACTTGGAGCTCACTAACAACCGCTGAGTATGATGCACTTCTATTGGGGAGATCTACTAGTTGAGTACCAGTACTGCAACGTGAAATGCAGTGTCCCTAATAAGCGACGTCAGTACGAAAGAATGTACTGAATTTGTAAGGCCTAATACAACCATATGTAAAATGAAAGTTCAAGTGAAACCAAATACAAATAGATAAGGATTTGTGACCACCTTTGCTTATACTTGTGGAATCATGTATGTTACATTATTTTCTTTACCTTTCTATGTGTTATAATCTTTATAAGACATATGATACAAATGACCATCTTATCAGTGGTAAAAGAGGATGACCCATGCTAGTAATTGTAATCCCTGGGATGGTGTCCTCATAATTCCACAAATTGGGATCAGCCCATGCTAGGCTTTCTACCCTGAACTTCCACCCTTCTACACCAATTGGGATCGGCCCATGCTAGGCTTACGCCCCTAAGCTATCACCCTTCTATACCAATTGGGATTGACCCATGCTAGGCATTTTCCCCTGGGCTGCCACCCATAATTATACATATTTCTTCACTTTGATTCATTAATCTTTGAGATTGTTGTTTTGATGATCATAACTATTTTCAGATTGTTCTTTTGATGATTATAACTCTTTTGAGATTGCTGTTTTGGTGGTTATAATCATTTTTGAGATTTGAAACTATGGACCAGTAATAGAAGACATATGAATATGGAGTTACGATAATAACAATGACATGGAAAGCAAATCTGACACCAACGTAATACTTAGGAGCTTATATGACTCAGTAAGCATTTTAACATCTCAAATTGAAGGACATATCAAGTGAAGACATTTAACATTCAGCCAAGAGATTTGAACTCTATATGGTAGCCAAATACTCACTAACTAATATCAAATACATGGTATACATGAAAGTGGAACCAAGGGAGAACGTGGGCAGATTCAACTTTAGGATGGATGTATATTGCAAGTACTACATATAAAATGTACAATAGAGCAAGTAGGGATCTTGCGAGGTAACATCATAGTCTAACACAATGGGAGTAATAACCAATAAAGGGAACATATGAACAACTGAAAAGATGACATATATGATGGAATAGACAATTGAAGCAAGTTGGCAAGATATGACAGATTGTATATCCAACATATAAACATATGTACCATGTGTAATGTATGATCATTTTGATTTATATAAGGGGAATACGTGCCAAGGGTACTTTGACGATGAAAAAAGTTTAAACCTTGCATACTAATATTCGGTAGAGTAAGCACGCACATTATGTAATAAACTCATATTAGAGTACTCACTTTAATGCTCTAGGGAGTAGGAACTATAACTATGTATCGGTCACTACTAAGGGAACTTAGAAAGTTTACTTATTGTAATACAAGTGTTGGATTCATGCCAAAGAAATAGGAAATCGAATAGCCTTACATACCTTGTTGTACAATTTGAAAAGTATGACTTAAGATCCTTCTCTTCAGATTACTAATCTACAGTAAAATAACTTGTAAGACTAGTATTAGTAACTATTCAATCAATTTGAGCTACTTGATCTCACCAAAATAGTAACCAAGCAGTAAGCATGCAATTTATCTAGCCCACATTTTCTTTCCTTCCCATTCCCTTAAATCGCGTCTATAAACTTTACAACCTCCGTATCAGATCCTCCCAAAAACTCCCTACAATATTTAAGTCCTTTAACGACTCCATAAGTTTCCTGTACATCCAGTCCCAGCCCTTATCATAACATACATAAAACAATCCTTAAACATAATAATGTAACAAAAGAAATATGAATCATTGTTTCTGATCACCAGCACTTGAAGAGCTAACATTACTTTTAAAGTGCTTAAACAAGTTCATAACTAAATTGAAAGAGGATTCCCGTCTATGGCTGTCCCAACATGCACTAATCACCAGAACAACCTCCCTAATATTACACCATGTAAAAGGAAAAAAATTCCAACTCACTAACACATACCAAATGTCCTAATTAACTTATGTGCAAGAGGGAGAAAATTGTAGTAGCTTACCTTGTTTGACACAGCTACCACATGCTATGACTTGGATTATTCATGGTAAAGGTTGTCCTCATTAACTTCTCTTAAAATATACCTTCCAAGAGCTTGAACTCCGTAATATTTAAGAACCCTAAATGGTATTTAATGGCTGTTGTATGAAGCTAAGAGAGAGGAGAGAAAACTCTATAAATAATTTTATTTTGTCAAAGTAAGAATGGTTGGAAAAAAGCTGATATTAATCCCTTTTAAAGGGACCTGCTTTGGTTGACTTTCTCACTCATTTTGGGCCATAATTTGTCAAGTAGGTGACCCATCTACTTGGACTTTCCACTTGGACCTTTTTGGACTTAAGAATATTGGGCCTTGGCTTTCCATTTTCCCCTTATTCTTCTAATCAACTTGGGCAAGATTAATGCAAGTAGGTTGTAGTGTACTTGGCCCAATAACATGGTCAAAAGAGTCTTAGTAGGTGATGCACCACTTGGTCCTTTGGGCTGGTCAGTAAGTCAAAGTAGCTGATGCACCTACTTGGTCCTTTGGGCTGGTCAATAAG
>JAJOOH010014010.1:0-43698 GCA_029582605.1 Solanum gracilifrons | reverse complement strand
AATTCTAAGTTCAAGTTCAAGTTCTAAGTTCAAGTTCTAATTTCAAGTTCAAGTTCTAAGTTTAACTTCAAATTCTAAGTTCAAGTTCAAGTTCTAATTTCAAGTTCAAGTTCTAATTCACGTTCAAATTCTAAGTTCAACTTCAAGTTCTAAATTCAAGTTCAAGTTCTAATTTCAAGTTCAAGTTCTAAGTTCAAGTTCAAATTCTAAGTGCAAGTTCAAGTTCTAAGTTCATGACATTCAAACATTCATCATCTAAATTCATGACATTCAAACATTCATCATCTACTCATAACACTTCAATTACTAATTTCTAACTTCAAATTATTAACACTTTACTAACTAGTCATAAAATCAAATCCAAAAAAATCCCAATTCAATCTCAAATTACATATTCTCAAGTTTAAACTAGTCCTAAAATACAAAAATGTTAATTCTTCTCTAACGAACAATGCCCAATTTAAAAATGCCCAATTTTTTTTAAAAAAACCCTAAAATAAAAATCTTCAACTATCTATACCTAACTAACAATAATCAAATCAAATTAACAATTGAATAACACATCCCAACAAACAAAAAATAATAATATACTAACAAACAATCAATTATAATCACTGGAATTGAAAAATAAAACTAAAATTTAACCGTACCTTAACAAGGACAGGCAGTAACACTGCAGCGACAACGACAGGCGACGGGGAAGGGCAGCACTGGGAAAGAACGATGACCGGCGATGGCGACGGCGATTGGGAGGGAGATCAATATTTATAGAGAGAAGGGAGAGAATAAGAGTGAAGAGAGAGAGAGGAAATAAGAAAATGGCAATATGTATTTTAGATATTTAATAAAAAGCAACGGACAACGTCTCTAAGTCCGTCGCTTTTTTTAAATATAGTTGACCAATATTTTGACGAAAAAGCGACGGACTAAGAGACACTGTCCGTCGCTTTTTAAAAATAGTTGACCATATATTTTGACCAACAAGCAACGGACATAAAGATGTCGTCTGTCGCTATAATAATTTTTTTTAATAAAATAAAATAAATTAAAATCGACGGACAACGTCATTAATTTTTAATTTATACATAATTATTTTTAATAAAAGCGACGGACGGCATCGCCATATATATTAAATAAATAATTATTAATTATTTATATATTTGGCGCACAAATCCGCGAAAAAAAGCGACGGACTAAGAGATGTCGTCCATCGCTTTTTGTAAAATAATTATTTTTATTAAAAAGCAATGGACAGTGTGGCAAAAGGTGTCATTCTTTGGAGCGACTCTGTCCATCGCTTTTTGGAGCGACTTCATCCGTCGCTTTTCTGTCCGTCATTTTTAAGCAGTTTTTTAGTAGTGTGGTAGCCAGATCTGAGGTCTATCTTAGGGAAACAAGTAGCACCCTGGAGTTGATCGAAGTTATCATCAATTCTCGGAAGAGGATACTTATTTTTATGGTAACCTTGTTTAACTGACGGTAATCTATACACATCCTAAGGAAACCATCCTTCTTCCTCACAAATAAGACCGGAGAGCTCCAAGGTGAGACACTTGGTTGAATAAAACCATTCTCTAGGAGATCTTTCAACTGCTCTTTTAACTCTTTCAACTCTGTTGGTGCCATCCTATATGGAGAAATAGATATATGATAAGTATCTAGAAGAAGGTCTATATCGAAATCTATTTCTCTCTCAAGAAGGACTCCGGGAAGATCATCTGGAAAGACTTCTTGAAACTCTTTTACTATTGAAACTGACTGAATATGAGGTATCTCAATACTAGAGTCATTAACTAGGACCAAGTGATAGACACACCCCTTGGAAATTAACTTTTTTGCCTTAAGGTACGAAATAAAATGATCCTTAGGCACTGCTAAACTACTTTTCCACTTTAAGACTGGCTTATTAGGAAACTAGAACTTGATTACTCGAGTTCTACAATCTACTGAGGCATAACATGCATGAAGCCAGTCCATACCTAGAATGACATCAAAATCTACCATGTCTAACTCAACTAAATCAGTTATGGTACTCTTGTGATTGACGAAAATAGGACAATCATGATAGACTCTCTCTGCTATAATAGACTCACAAACAGGTGTAGAAACACTGAAGGGCTCACTAAGTTTTTCAAGAAGAACATCAAAGTTCATCGCAACGTAAGAAGTTACAAAGGATAAACTCACTCCTGGATCTAGCAAAGCATAAACATTAAAGTTAAAGTCTTAGATCATACCAGTGACAACATCTGGCGAATCATTTTGCTCTTGCAGACTAGTGATAGCATACAGACGGTTTCCTCCTCCACCTACCCCTGAAGTAGCTCCTCTAGATGCAGCTATGTCCGGTGGAGCAACTGAAGAAGACTGGGCTCTATTGCCCCTATTATTGTTACCCTGCTTGTTCTTCGGACACTCTCGCATAAAACGACCATGCTGGCCACACTTGAAGCAACCAGTGGAGCCATCACGACACATCCCTGAGTGGTTCCTACCACACTTAGCATATGTAGGAGGCTTACTACCCCCTTGTGTTGTACTACCTTGAGAATAGGCAGGTTTAGCTCTGAAATTTTGAAAATTATACTCACATTTGTTCTTTGGTGCAGGTGCACTAGCAGATGATGGAGCAGGTCCCTTCTGTTTCTGTTGGAAGGAAGACCGGTTTGAATTGCTCTTTTTCTGCCCGGACTTATTCCCTGATGTCTTAGCCCTCTTATTCTTAAACTTTTCTCTATCCCTCAGCTTGTCCTCCTCAACTTGTTGCATATGGATCATTAGCCTTGATATGTTCATATCCCCTATCAGCATAGTTGCCTTGACTTCCTTGCTTGACAGGTGAGACAACCCAATAACGAATAAACTCATCCTGCTCCTCATGTCAGCAACCATCTCCGGAAAATACCAAGAAAGTTGTGTGAACTTCAGACTGTACTCATGGATGCTCAAAGAATCCTGCTTAAGAGTGAGGAACTCTCGTACCTTTGCTTCTCTCAGTTATGGAGGGAAGAAACTCCCCAAGAAGGCCTCCTCAAAACAAGCCCAACTCACAGGTGGTGCACCCTCAGCTCGATTCTTTTTCTATTGATCAAACCAGATTCTAGTGACACCCTTCAATTAGTATGCAGCTAGTTCTGCCCTCTAAGCATCAGCAACATGCATGATTTCAAAAACATTCGGAAGCTCCTCAACAAAGTTCTCGGGATCCTGAGAAACACTTGAACCAGTGAAGCTTGGCGGATTCATCCTTAAGAACTCACGGCTCCTTGAAGTGTCATCCCCTTCATGTCGATTCTCTCCATGTCTAACTTGATTTTCCACAACTTGACTTAGCATCCGGATAGCTTCACGAAATTCAACATTAGTGACCTTTCCTTGTGGTTGCACTTCAGGTGCATTAGGTACCCCTTGTTCCTGTGCCTTAACATTTCTTCTAGCCGAACGACCTCTGACAACTCTTCGTAGAGGCCTGATCTTAAAGACACGCGCAAGCACGAGTAAGAAATAGACTTTTATAGAGATTTACTCTATCGCACGAAATGAGTATCAAAGAAGTGAAGGAATTTCCTAAATGTCGCAGCCTCATAATTATACATGTGGCGCGCTTCACATTGATAACTAGGACTCTACAGACACGGATTCATAGACTCCCTAGGACTGTTAAACTCTGTGCTCTGATACCAAGTTTGTCACTCCCCAAGCCTACACCCTGGGCGGGACTGGCACTCGAGAATCATTGCTGGCCCCAAGTGAACCCTTTGGCCTGACTTAACTCTTAGCGGAAGACGTAACTCATGATAGAAATACTTTAAAGAAAGTAAATTGAACTACTCAAATGATAACTTAGAATGTATTAAAATAACATTCACTGGCCAAAGTGGCAACTCAAGTCTCAAACATAACTGAAATAGAAAGACTTAAGAAACTAACATCTACTACAGTCTATGAAGTCTCTTAACAACTGAGATGGATGTCGGGACAAGACCCACGACATTCTAATGAATTAAGATATTGAAAGCAATAAAAAGGGATCCTCCGGAAGCAAGAAGGCTCACCAACAACTCTGAACCTCAAATACAATCAATGATGCGTTGGATACTGATCCTGGTTACCTGTATCTGCATCATAAAAAAATGCAGGCCAACTGGCATTAGTACATTGAATGTATGAGCATGCGAGGGGAAAATCTAAACAAGGCATAAGCGTGAAAGTAACTGAAAGAACAAACCTGGTCTCAACTCAACTCAACTCAACTTAACTTAACTCATTTCAATATAAAGCAATAATAAACAAATGCAATATAAAGAAAAGCTTTTTAAAACATAGATAACAACTCTTGTATTTAGAAATACAATAGTAACTCTGATGTGTATGCAAGGATACAATATAACTCTGAAATGTATATAAAAATATAAAATAATACTGTTGTGAGAGTTTCTCTAACCGACAACCATAACTTAAGAGATATTGTGATGATACAACATTTTACCTTACACTGCCAGGGTCGTCCTATATATTGCCGAGGGTATAAAACCTGACTACTAAGTGGATCCACTAGTCTATTCCAAAAAGCACTAAGGAATCATCTAAAAAGTATGACCCTTTTCTACCCATGATGGCTACATGGTTTATGGGGGCTGCGAGTTGTCTAAACTCTCCCCAATATCGGTGCTCAATACTACTCCCAAAATATAATACTAGCTCTTATGTTTAAAAACATACTTCTTTCTGTGGTTTGATATATTTGCTCAAAACTTAGCTCAAAGGTTATCTTGGAAAGAAAGTTTCCTCTCTTGCTTAATTATGAAAGCATTTACTCTTTAACTGAAAACAACTCAAAGGCTCTTTTAGAAATCAGAGTTTCCTTTCTTGTTTAAATTTGAAAACATTTTACACTTTCGGAATACATAGTCCCCATATAATCTTTTGAAGAAATGAACGTCAACCTTTACTCTTTACTCAACTCAAAACTCAAGTCTTAAAACAAAATTAAAACTTTTGGAAAACTCTAAGAACTTCTCTTGACTTGACTCTTAACTTTCCTTGAATTAAATTATGGATTCAAGGTGCATGATATCATGTTATTTGATGATTTCATGTTGTTTAGACGTACCTTAGAGTGTAGGAATCAACTAGCAAACATAGGTACGTTACAAGGAAACTAGAACCTAAAATAAGTGGGAAAAAGTAGAAGACCTGGCATCCCTAGCGCTCTGAGTGGCGCGGAGTGCCAGAACCAAAACTTCAAAGTCTGGCTTGGGGCGCTCTTGCTACTGGAAGCCCAAGAGGCCAAACTTCAGAGAACTTTGTGGGGCGCTCTGAGTGGTGCGGTGTCGTACCTCATTTCCCAGATTTTTGATGAATTCTCTTGTCATTTTCAACTCTAAACCCTCTAAACTCAATTAGGTCTTTCCCCAAACACTTAGATTCGACTGCATACCCAAAATATGCAAGAATATACTCAAAACGACATCTAATTTCATGAATCTAACCTAATAACTTCTCAACGACTTCAATAATCAAGATTCAAATGAAATTTTCAACAATATTCATCAAGAACTCATAAACTCTTCTTTCAAGAACATAATTACTCTGAATCAAATCATGATTGGCACATGGGTGAACTAACCCAACGCTATGTGATCTCACATACCTCGCAGGGATCACCCCTTGACGAAATCTGTCACCCTCCGAGCCTACACCCTGGGCGGGACTGGCACTCGAAGACCATTGTTGACCACAAGCGAACCCTTGGTCCGACTTACTTACTCAGCAGAAGACAATATTCATACTTAATGATCAATAACACTTACCTGAACTAAATAATAAGATAACTGAGAATGTTAAAAGCTAAACATTCAACTTGGCCAAAAGTAGCAACCCAAGTCTTAACAAAATGAAATGATATTGAAAAGACTCAAAGGACTAACATATGACTGTCTATGAAGCCTCTAATAACAACTGATATGGATGTTGGGACAGACCCCACAACATCCTAATGAACTAAACTAGAAAACAATGAAATGGATCCTCCGGAAATCAAGAAGGCTCACCAACGATGCGCCGGAATGCCGATCCTAGTTACTTGTGTCTGCATCATAATACGATGCAGGCCAACTGGCATTAGTACATTGAATGTACGAGTATGCGAGTTGGAATGCTAAAATAACATAGGCTTGAAAAAATGTGAGAGAAACTGAAGAACTTACCTGGCTCAACTCAACTCAACATAACAGAACTCACTTCAATATAAAGCAGTTCAAAAGCAAGTGCAATATAAAGAAAAGCTGCTTGAAAACATGATATCAACTTTGTATGTATGCAAGATACAAATAACTCTGAAATGTATTTATAAATACAATGAACTGATGTATATAAAAATACAATAACTTATGTGGGGGTTTCTCTAACCGACACCCATCACTTAAGAGATATAGTGATGATACATCGATCTTCCTCACGCTGCCAGCGTGTTCTATACCCGGCCAAAGGTATAAACCTGAACTGCCTAATGGATCCACTAGTCTATTTCGAAAAGGGTTCATCCAAAAGTATGACCATTTTCTACCCATGATGGCTGCATGGTTTAAGGGGGCTCATAGTTGTATGAACTCTTCCCCATCAGTGCTCAATACTACTCCCAAAAATATACTAGCTCTTTATGTAAAAAAAAAAGCATACTTCTTCTGTGATTTGAGATTAGTGCTCAAAAACTTAACTCAAAGGCTATCTTGGAAATCTCAGTTTCCTTGCTTACTATATTTAGAAAGTTATTACTCTTTTCTGAAATCTAGCCCGAAGGTTCTTTGGAAATCTTAGTTTTCGTTCTTATTTAAATGTGAAAACATTTTAAATCTCTTTGGGAATACACTTAGTCCCCATATACTTTTGAAGAAATGAACTTCAAAACTGTACCTTTTTCTCTTTGCTTAACTTCAAACTTAAGTCTTAAAACAAAGTTAAAACGTTTGTAAAAGACTTATGAAAACTTGAAATAAACTTCTCTTACTTGACTCTTGACTTTGATCTTAACTCTTACTTGAATTGACTCTTAACTGATCCTTGAATTGAATTATGGATTCAAGGATTATGATTTGTGTTTGGAAAGACCTCATGATGTTTAGGAATGATTTCAGATAGTTAAACTTGAGAAAAGTTACGAAATCATCGTCTTGGAACAAGTCTGCGACGCGGAGGTGTTTTGAATAATTACTCGCAAAATTAAAATTTGAGATAGAGGAGTCCGCGTCCTCTTCGCGACGCAGAGCAGAATTTTGTTCACAGGGGGAACAATTCCACGACGCGAACTTGTTTCATGAACCTTACTCGACTTTTTCCTTCTTCATTTTTCAGCCTCAAACTACCTAAATTCAATTATCTTCCTCAAATTCATTTTAGATCCTGATACCCAGCGTATGTACTCAAGAACCTAACTCGAAGTAACTCTAAAACACAACGTAAAGATCTCGAAAACTCTACAGTTCAACCCAATTCAAGAACAACATTCAAATTCAAGAATTCATGTCAATAACATCAACTTTCAAACTCTTTTAGGACGAATTGTGCTGAAACTAAACATGTTTGGCGCGTGGGTGAATGAACCCAACACTATGAGAGACTCACATACCTTGTAGGATCAACTTCTTGGCGAATCCACAACCAAAATCGATCGTTCTTGATGAATCTTGCTTTTCTTCTTTCCTTTCTCTTGCGTTCCTTCTCCAAAAACCCTAACTTAAATTTTCAGAAGCGTAAACTGAAATAACTCAGTCTTGACCCCAATTATTTTACTAATAATCGGATTTAATTAATTGGGTTAGGAAAAGACCAAACTATCCTTTTTAAAATCCGGATTGGGCATTTCTTTATTCGAACAACCCAAATTACAAAGGACATAACTCACTCATACGAACTCGGAATCGTGTAAACTCGGCGGCGTTGGAAAGATAAATCCAAGAGCTCTCCAACCACATCTTGAACTACACCTAACTCATCCTGAGTGAGGAGTTATTGTCGATTGAAGTTGACCAAAATCTCAACTTTTAACTTACTTAAAAATTTCCAGATTTCCTTATACTTTCCAAAAATGATTATTTCAAGTTCTTAGCTTCTTTCTAGCTATTTCAAGTTGCGAGATGTTACAAAATCCACAAGCCTAGCTTCAAGAACTTGACGATTCCTTGCCTCTTCTCCTCTTTTCTCCTCTTCTTTTCTCTTCTCTCAAAACCTTAACTTGTTTTTCAAAAGCGTAAACTGAATCCAACCAGTTTAGACCCCAAATTAATTACCAAAAAAGAAATTTATTAATTGGGTGGTTAAAAGACCATAATGCCCTTCACAAATCCGGTTTTGGCTTTTCTTATCTAGATAGCCCAACTTCAAATGGGGATATATCACTCATACGAACTCGAAACTGAGCAAACTCGGCGGCGTTTGAAAGATAATTGAAAGATCTTTCATACGATATCTTGTAGAACACCGAACTCATCCTGAGCTAGGAGTTATGGTCATTTGAAGTTGACCCAAAACTCATACTTAACTTAATTTTGTCAAATTTCCAGCTTTTTCGTTCTTTCCAAAGATGACTCTTTCTAAAGCTAGCTCTTTCTAGTTGTGGGATGTTACAATCATAACTAATTCCATCATAACTAATCCCTTCATAACTTGAATTCAAACCAAATGACTCCTCAATATCTAATGTTATAAGACATGAGCCTTTATGAATAATAAATGTCTCAATAAAACTTATTAGTTGAACAGTAAGAACATCATAAACAAAAGAAAGATTTCAAGGCGCTGCAGACAAAATCAAAATGGCTCCCCAAAACAGTCTAAACTTGCTACTTAGCAATCACTCCCAAGTTCCACTGGTGTAAAGATCAATCAAAACCTGCACATAAAGTGTAGTAAGAGTCACCAAAACATACCTCATTAAGTATAAATGTATAATAAGTCACCCTTAACAACATAGGCTAGAATTTCATTTTAGTGGGTTTATATTTTAAGATTTTTAGTATTGAATTTATTGTATTGTGTCAAAAATTATGAATTTAGATGAACACGTAGACAGAGGACTACGTTTGTCCCTGTCCAACAAGGTAGTAGTGAGTGTTGAAAATATAATTAAATAAATAAAAGTGTGTTCTCTCTAACAACTTCAACTTTTAGATGAGATGGTCACACACTTCTACATGGTATCAGAGTTTAAAAAATCTTCCGCTCTCTGAGTAATGATTAAAACAAAACAAAAATATTACACACGTTAAATTGCAATGGCCTCTTCTACCAATATTATGTCGACCTCCTCACTTCACCAACTCATTGTAGCTTGCTCCATTAAATTTAAGCCAACAAACCACCTCATATAGAGGATGTAAATATTCCAATTGATTCAGGTGATGAAACTAACATATCTCATCACAGAGAATGAACCAACTAAAAGTAGTTGTTCCATTGGACGGGCTGCTACTAAAGTTGTAGTGGTTGAGAAGGATGCAAAAGATAGTGACAACATTGACGACTGGGAGGATAAAGATGTGTTGCTAAGGAGTTGGATCTCAGGCACCTTGACCGAATAAAGCATGTACATAATTGTGGGTTGCTCAACTGCCAAGGAGATATGGAAATACTTGGAAGAAGCTTATCTTCAAGCAACAAAAGATAAGGAGTTTTAGCTTAAATACAACTACAAAGTGTTAGGCTAGGAACCAAAAAGATTGATGAATATATCAAGGAATTCAAAGGCATATGTGATTGCCTTGCAGCCATTCACAAATATATGGATGAAGATAGCAAAGTAATCAATTTTACTAGAGGTTTAGGTCTCAAATACAAGACATTCAGGACTGTCATGTTAGGTAAGACACCATATCCCACCCTTTATTAATGCTTTTAGGGATTTTGATATAAGGAAAGATGAAGAAGAGGTGCCACAACAAAACCATAATATGGTATTCTCTACCCAAAGGGGCAGGGGAAGAGAAAACAACAACTTCAACTCCAAAGAAAAAGGTTTCAAGCCTGCTAGACAGGAAACAAAACAGTCAATATGGACTAGGTTCTCCGAACAATCAAAATTTCTTAAGTGAAAATAAGGAGAGGAGCAATATCAAGTCATGTCAAATCTGTGGTAGGAATAACCATACTTCTCTTAAGTGTTTTTACAGGTGGGTCTACTCGTATCAATCTGTAGATGCAAGCAACGACTTGACATCGCATTCATATCAAAGCATTGACAAAATAAATTTTTGTTGGATTTTCAAAGCAAGCTAGGAGTAACCGTTCCTCCACTCTCTAGCTTGAGGGGAAGTGTTGAAGATAAGGAAAGTGAAGAAATGGAACAAGTTGAACAACCTGGTCCAATCAATGTGCACGATGGAGTTAAAGTCACTCTAGGTTTAGGTCACTTATAGAATTAGATTACGACTAGGATTAAATTACAACGAGAATTAGATTATTAATAATTGCTTTATTATTATAGTAGTAATGGGTATTATATAGTAGGACTCTAAGTATAGTTAACTTAGGACTCTACAATTCTCTCCCTATATAAGGTTCATGGACTCAATAATTTTAATCATCAGTACAATCCTTGATTTCTCTAATCCTAGATATGAGAATTCAACATGGTATCAGAGTAGGCAGAGATCCTCGAATCTCACCGCCACCCATATTTTTTTTAAAAATCCATGTGCTTGGACCATGAAAAAAAGAATCAGGCCCACACGTGAGAGGGCATGTTGAGAATAAAATTAAAATAATAAAAGTATGTTCTCTCTAACAGCTTAAGCTTTTAGATGAGACGATCACACACTTCAACAGTGAGGGTTAGCTCAAAACATTTAATAATTTATGCAAGACAATCTAAACAAAAGTGAAGTACAGAATGGCAAGAAAATATAGGCACAAATATAACATAGTAAGACATGTAACATATATTGAGGTATGAAATAGATGCATGGCAATAACATATTTATCAATTAGAAGTCATAGAGATGGGTGATAATCTTTACTTAATTTCAACACTCCGAACACAATAATTTTGTGTACCACCTATGTGGCATGGGTTATATCACGAGTCATAATGTTGCAATTTTCATAGACAACTCATATTTCATAGCATAACTCACACACTCACGTGTCATAACCACATCAATATGTGAAATCAGGCATGTAACTATATAGAGATACAAATAGTACATGACTAATAGCTAAACATGTAATCTAATATCACATAGGTCAAAATGATAAACTAACATGCATGAAGCATGATGCCTATAACATTATCCTAGTATGATAAATTACTCGAAGTAGTTGTGCTACAAAAATAGCATAAAAGCTGTATATGTCTAAATCAACCTAGCTATATGTCTATAGTATATATAATCTAGTATCAACATATATTGTCGTCACTTTACATATTTGGTACTTCAATATAAATAATAATATACAAAAAAAATTGTATTAATTTAGAAAAAGAATCTTGAGGTCAAAACATTAACTTACCTAGGTTTAAAGATGTCTTAACTAGAAAGTAGAAACTACAACAATCCAAACGTCAATTGAAGATAGTTTAGTCTCAAATATTAAAGCTTCCACTTAAAAAAAGTTTGATTTACGAAGAGAAGAATGTGTTAATAGATATTAACTTATGATTTGTATTTTAGCTTAGAATTTTTTGGGCCCCATAATTGTACATCAATTTTTTAAACACTTTTTCTATAAAGAAATATGAAAGTTTTATATATTTTTGTATACCAAATGTATATTATTATATATCATATTGTGTTTTCAGCTAAAAAAAACTATAATGTAAGTTTTGGCCTATATTTTGCAATGCAAATTAAGTGATTGTACTTTTATGAAGTTTGAAGTTTTTCCTAGTTTTACTCTATTGATTAAAATAGGAAAAAACTACAATAATGGGGGAGTAGTTAATATGATTAATTAGTTGTTCATTTTATTGCTTATCGTTAGCTTGTTAGTCTTGTTCGATTTATGTATATATATTGGTGTTTCAATTTACCCTGTGCACATATATTATTTTAGTATTCTAAAAATAGATTTTCATATTTATTTATCATTTTTTTTTGGAATCTCAGGATATCGTGCAATCGCTATAACCTCTGTCACAGCCTCTGCCCTTCGGGTGAGCACTCTGTGCGCACTGGGTAAATCCCCCATTGTGTAATAGCCTGCAAACCACACAGGGGATGTAAACCGCACTAGGCAAGCCCTATACGACATACTCGACTCAGAAGGCATTGAGAGGGGATTGATCTTGGGTCATCCGTGTGAATGACCACCCTCCAAACCAACTGAGCCCACCCAAAGGACTACTTGTCATTTTTAATATATCAAGAAAAGATTTTTTTTTTTTAATTTTCTCATCAACATTAATTATTTATTTCTCAATTCATTTCTCAAGACCTAAAACTATACATCAATTAATATGTGTATTATGATTTTAAAAATTGATATTATCATTTTTCTTAAAGGCGTGCAAAGTACAAGTAGACAAGTAAAAGTGAATAGAGGTAAAGGTGGAGCTAGCTCATTGATTGTGGTAGATTCGGTAAAACACAATAACTTTGGTCCAAATTTTGTGTTTGAAATTAAAAAATCATTGAATATGTACAAATTATAAATGAAATAATTACATTATAGCCCATAAAGTTACTTTACCCCATTTAGGTAAGGTTTTCAATGCTTGCCTAAATGTACCCAAATGAGGTGCTTAAGGGTACTAAAGGGTTGGCATAGGGCCACAACCTCCTCTCGACCTTCAAATAATTCAAACTCATAGACAAATGATAGATTTTTTATGAGACGAATCCAACACAATGAGAATCATCTCAAAATTCCATCCACAACTTCAGAAAATCACAAATTGTGTACACGATTACTGTAATGAAATCTCAAGAATAAAGCTTAGTCATTTTCAAAATATTTTTGAAACAAATTCTATTGTGATTTATGACGTCTCACTTTTGTGGATGATAGTCCATCACTAGTCTATCTCTCCACAAATTTTCAGAAGATTTCATCTTGTCATTTGAGAGAAATCAAGCTAAGTGGCAAAGTTCGACGAAATTCTATTTTGTATAATAGTGTATAAAATTATATATTATTATATATGGATGTGTAAAAACTCTAATAATTTTGTATAATATTATGTATTGGTCCATATTATTATATACCAAATTTTAAAATATTTTTGTAAAAAAGAAAATTAAAGTTTTGTATATTATTATATACCATATGTATATTATGGTATACCAAATTGTGTTGTGGGCTAAATATTTCAAATATAAGTTTTGGAATATATTTTTGCAAAGTAATTTAATTAATTGTACTTTTATGAAATTTTCCCTTATAAATTTGAAACTTAGTAACTTAAGGTGCAAACATATTTGGAGAATTTTTTTGAAAAAAGATTCAGACAGAAAATCACATGCACCATGCATAATAAAATGTGTGCAAGTAGATTTTCTTGAGGAATTTGATTTATGAGCAAAATGTGTGCACTCGAAGTATCCTGATCAACAAAAAGATAATATTGCACTTGCATAAAAAGGAAACAACACTAAAAATAGAAAGAAAAAAACCTGTATAGGTCTAAACAAATAATGAAAGCAAGTTCAAGTAGAATTGGATTCATTAATCTAACTAGGGTTGATTTTAGAGAGCAAAGTGTGGAAGACTTCGTTCAATCTTACTATTATATAAATCACCACATTGATATCATTGACTTACGGACGCTATTCACACAAGTATAGAGTCTTTTGATCTTTTTATTGTAACCCTTTGTTGAAATCTATTTGCATAAAGTAGGTTTAGCTTTCAAGACTAAGAATTTAGTCTTAAAAGAGTTGGCAATAATTGTTGATTGTAAGAGTAAAAGGTATTGGAGACATTTATGATCCTTTTGGTTATTTGAGTTGTAATTGTTGGAAAACATATGCACAGCGAAAGAATTTTAAAAATAGATAACACAAATGTTTATGTTAGAACACATATAATTATGCTAAAACATATAAATTTGTTGAGAATTAATTCAAGAATTACTTCTTTAAGCCTCAGCAGATCGATATCCTGAATCACGTCTGACCCCAATTCCACGGTCTTTTACAGTGATCTCAAATTCACAACCAAACTTTGTCAATACTTGGGTGGGAAGTTTCATAACTTATTCCCTTTCTAGGTTAGAAGAAACTCTACTTATTGAGATTTCTTTCGAATCCAAAAAGGAGAAGAAGCATGCGGTCTTTCCTTGGAACAAGAAAAACAATGTTACTTTCTCTTTTTCTCCTATAAAATAGAATTTTGAATTCTAGTTAAATATGAGAACTGTGAGGACCACATAATTAATTATGAGGCTCCCTATTATGAAAATAAACCAAATAATTAATTTCAATTATCTTACCATAATAAATTACAATTAATTCCCCTAGAAATTCGTAATTACACTTCACCATTTATATTTTAAAATTTCTCAATAAACAATTATGTAATTTCACATGTCATGATTACATATACTAATTATCGAATATAAATTAAACTACTAACAAATTTAATTCAATAATTAATTTTCTTTAGAACACTTCTTAACTTATTTCATGTGTCGGATTCATAAATCCACTTGCAAGGTTTGACACAACTAAAACTTATAAGCTTCTCAAAAAGACATATCATTAATCTCTATATTGAGACATGGATTCCATCAATTAAATTATTGTTTCACGAATATATATTATTATCATTCAATCTATCAGGCATATCAATCCATCTCATGATCTCAACTTTTAATAAATCAAAACGATAAAAATATATACAGATTATAATAGTTATAGCAGGATTGAGAATATAAGTACATTTAATAGTTTAGAGAATATATTTTTGTCAATCAATCTGAAACATATATCTCTACATTTAATAGTTTAGAGGATATATTTTTGTCAATCAATCTAAAACATATATCTCTATTCGGTCACGTTCAATATATACAAAGTTCACTAGCATAAGAAGTCAAAACTACACTGTTTTCATAATCAAGATAAATTATATTTAATCTTGCGCTACAATCTTACCGATGACTTGTCCAATTTGCATGTTAAATTCTGAACAAATAACTTCTTATTTTAAGAAGCGATGATTTAATCTTTCGTGTATACGCTAAAATTTTATACACTTAAATCTTAATCATATACTATATAAGTAAACAGACACATAAATAAATATTTAATCTATTAAATCTTTCATTAAAATTGAATAAAAAATTATTTCATAATAAACATTATATCTAAACACATTATTAACAATATAAATCTCATAATTAATAGTATATATCCTGAACATTAATTTAAAATTAATTATTGAAAAGTTAGTGAAGTGTTAAGGCGAAGTCCATAAAGATAGGCCATGAATTCTTACTTCTTTGAGTGAGATGTTTTTCACAAAACATATTTGTGCATTTTAATTTCTATACTTCACTTTTAGTTTGCATCTAAACCCGATTCTTTAAGGAAAAATTACATAATAAGACAAACATGTGATATGTACTTACGATAAATCTTTAAAATTTAAATAATTATAATTTGTAGTTGTATAGAAGATTTTATAGCAAATTTCTCTCTCTTCTATCCCTTTTCCCCTCTCTCTCCCCCCTTGTCTCTCTCCTCCCACTACCCCCTCTATCTCTCACTCTCACCCCATCTTTAACAACTACCACCTAAAAAAATATTACATATAATATGACAATTGTATTTTGTATGTATTATGTTTTAAATGTATTTGTATTCTATATCAATTATATTTGTGATGAAACTTGATACAACAAATACAATATGCATTTATCATCTCTGTCAAATGTATTATGTATCAACTATATTCAATCAAATATAGGTGAAAGATTTGTATTTCATATCAATTGTATTCAGACAACTATATTTGTATTTTGTATCGATCAACTGTATTTGTATTATGTATCAATTATATTTGTGATATAACAAATACAACATGTATTCATCCTCCTCCCCCCCCCCCCCTCTCTCGATCTTGCTCGCCTCTCTCCTCCCTCTCTCAATCTTGCTCACCTCTCTCTTCCCTCTCTCGATCTCGCTCGCCTCTCTCCTCCCTCTCCTAATCTTGCTCGCTTCTCTCTCCCTCTCCTAGTCTCGCTAGCCTCTCTCCTCTAGGGGTGTGCATCGATTGGTTCGGTTCGATTTTATGTATAATCGATTCGGTTTTTAAATATGTTAAACCAATAAGATATTTTTATCGGTTTCGATTTATCAATTTTAGTCTTTAACGGTTCGATTTTTTGTTTAACCAATATAAAATATTTATAAAACAAATATATGACTTCTCCAGTAATTTAACGCGACAATATAATAATATAACTTTACAACATAATCATAAAATAAAAACAATAACAACTAACATGAAAACTATACAGGTGCAACACAAAGAGAAATTTAGAGGAATATGGTTCGTACTTTAGGTTTTGACATTTTGTATAATGTGAAGTTATGAACACAAAATCACTGTGAAGTACTGTGAATTGGAGGGTAAAGGTCAAGTGCAGTAACTAATAAGGTACTGAAATTAATATTTAATATTCAATATTACTATCGTCTTTACATGTTATCGATTTACCCAATAACTCAATATTAAAAATCATAATCGAACTAGTAACTCAATTTTTTTAATAACGCCATTAAAACCACTTTAATACAATAACCCATTAACAATAAATCAATATCATTTTTTCAGTTCGATTTATCGACCGGTTCGATTTTTACATATCCTACTCTCATCCCCAAAATATAATTATAATTCATAATTAAGCAAATAATAGCGACAAATTTTTAATTAAATCCAAACTATAATCATTTTAAAAAAAATTCTATTCTAACTCGCAAAAATACGAAAGGACACAATTTATCCCACTTGTATCAAAGGGTGTTTGTGGTTTGGTTTGAATCGGTTATTGGTTAAAATCAAATCCAAATTAATCTAGTCGGTTTTTTAAATTTCTAAAACTAAATCAAACCAACCAAAAAAAAAAACCATCGGTTTGGTTATTGTCAGTTTGGTTAAGTTTTTCTGGTTTTTTCGGTTTGAAAGTAATAAAATTTGTGAGAACATACGTATCTCAATAGACATGAACACCTAGTACATGAACAATCCACATGAAATTTATTCTCGGTTCAATTAGCAATACTAGAGTTATTATTACACAAACAAAGTGATTTAATTAAGAGAAAATGTGACTATCTTATGTGAGGTAGAGTAGGTAAAGACTAGGGTTGTTCATGGTTATGGTTAAAAAAATCAAACCGAACCGCAATCCGAATCAAACCGACAAAAAAACCAATATTTAGTTTTGTTTGGTTTTAACTTTTGAAAATCGATACTATTTGGTTTGGTTTTGATTTTACTAAAAAACAACCGCAAAAATAACCCAACCAAACAGATAAATTAGATATATAAATTTTATAATTATTTATAATTATTCATAAATAAAATATAAATATTGTTAAATTTTAATTAACTTAAGCCTTTAACTTTATCATTTCTCAAGCCAACACTGAAATTTTAGCCCAACTATTACAATCTTAAGTCCAAGTTCATCAAAATTCATTACTTTAGTCTTTACCTACCCTATCTCACATAGTCACACATTCTCTTAATTGAATTACTTTGTTCGTGTAATAAAATTCTAGTATTGCTTAATTGCTCAATTGAACCGATAGTAGCTTTCTTGTGGATTGTTCATGTACTAGGTGTTTGTGACTATCGAAATACGTATGTCCTCTAAAAATTTATTACTTTTCAAACCGAAAAAACCAGAAAAACTAAACCAAACCGACGGTTATTTTTTTCGTTTGGTTTGCTTTAGTTTTCAAAATTTAAAAACCGACTAGATTGGTTTGGTTTTGATTTTAATCAATAACCGATCCAAATCGAACCACAAACACTCCTAGTAAAGATTAAAAGTAAAGGATTTTGATAGACTTGGACCTAGGATTGTAATAGTTGGGCTAAAGTTTAAGTGTTGAGCTTAAGAAAATGATAAAGTTAAAGGCTTAAGTTAATTAAAATTTAACAAAATATTTATATTTTATTTATTAATAATATATAAATAATTATTAAATTTATTTATCTAATTTATCGGTTCAATTTGGTTAATTTTGTGGTTGTTTTTTTTAGTAAAACCAAAATCAAACCAAATAATATCATTTTCAAAATTTAAAATCAAAAGTAACCAAACCAAACAAAATATCAATTTTTTAATTATTTTGATTCGAACTATAATTCGATTTGATTGTTTAACCATAATCATATATAATGTATCTTGCTAAAAGAAAGAAAAACTGCATTATACTGATTGTACAAACAGTTAAATCCAAGCAATTAAGTCAAGCATGCATTTTCAAAGATAAAAAATTTGTTTGCAATTTGTTTTGTAATTCAATAAATATTAAATCTGGATAAGATCTCCACTTCATTCCTAGTTGTGATATTGTGATTATATTTCACCGTACGCTATTGGATATGAATCCCATTTAATTAATAATTGTTTGACAAAGAGTAAACTTTAAGAAATTGAAAAAAAAAAAACTAATTCATTTTTCTTTTATTATTTCACTAGTATATTACTATGTTTATTTTCGATCATGGTATCCATTGCACATATTCATATGTCTTTATTTGTTGTCTGTTTAAATATTACAAAAATAATTTTGATGTTGCATTAAATATAATATTCTTCTTCGATTAGATTCATCCAATACTATTATTTTTTTAAAGAAAATAATATCCTCAAATATTTTTTTCTCTTTTTATACAAACATGGATAAGATTTCCTACCTGACACAATTATGAAATCTATAATAATATTCATTTCATGATTTTATTTTGAGTAGTCTCTAAGTCAAGTTTCACGGGATTATACATCAAATTAATAATTTAAACCCCACATTTTTGTTGAGAATGGAGAAAACCTTGTCTTTATGAAAATAAGTGGATTATAAAAATCATACAATATTTTTATATTTGTGTCATGCTTCACGAGTATGTTATTTTTATTAAAATAAATAAATAAACTAAATATCTTTCATCATGAATATATTTTAAAAAAATATAAAGAATTTTGAATATTCTAAGTTGAAAGAATATATATTCAAATACACCGGCCGTGGAAATTATTCTATTTATTCCCTCCCAACATCATCCATATATTCAACTGTTAAAAGATATCATTGAGATCTTTTTCTCTCAAGTCTTATTATTACTTCCTCCGTCTCATATTAGTTGGTTATTTCCCTTTTTACACGTATATTATTAAAAAATTGTAAATAATAAATTTTTACTAATCCACCCCTTAAAAAACATTTTCAAAATTTCACAAATAAATATGAACACTTCAAAAAAGTACTAATTGTACGGGTAATATAAAAAAATCTTGCTTTAGTAAAATGGATAACTATTTTTAATAAAATAACCGACTAATATGGGATTGAGCGAGTATTATTATTATTTGGTTTCTCACCCGATGTGTGCACGGATTGAAGTTCCAACTAAATCTGAATAACATGATAGACCCATTCTAAAAGTGACGCTCCCAACATCTCAAAGTCTTATTATGGTTTTGTCATTTATCATATTTTTAAATCTTAAACTCCGACCGATTGAAAGATTTTCATTAGTAATTAGATTGGAAATTACTATATATTCAAAAGAATAAGATTTAGTGGAAATTATATTAGTTCCAAATCTATGAGATCTACTTGGATACCAAATCATAATTTTATTTGTATATAAAGAAAAAGAAATGGGCTAACAAATATTTCAAGTATGGCAACTTAAAGGATAAATATTCATAGTAGACAAAATTTGACATGGACATGTGTTTCCCTTAAAATTAAAAAAAAAAAATAGTCGTGCTAACTTGTTTACAAAATTAATTTGACTTATTGTAGAGTACAATTATTTACTTAGCTTAGCTGTATTAATAATAATAACAATAAATATATGCATTTCATTCTCTATTTTATTCGTGTCAAAATTGTTTTCGTTTTAAAATGTGTACGGTAATATATTTGTTGAATCGTCATTTGATAAGGCTCTAAAATTTTAGTCTGAACTGTTAAGATGTGCCTAGTAATTTTAGCAATTTGAAAGAGGAAAGCTTTTGAGATTAATTTAAGAGACATATAAAAGAATTTTATTACATAATTCGATAAAATATCTTAAATTTTATATTCAATTACTAATAGGTACATGTATATGTATCAATCAAGTAAATTTACTCTTAAAACATTTGAAAGAAGCTAACTACCTACAATATAATTGGCACCATAATTTATTTGTTTCTTTTAGTTTGGTGTGCAAGATATTTTTAAAAATCAAGAGAGAGATATTGACATTGTGGCCACATGTATCCTGTGACCAAATTAATTTGGCCATGTGAAAATTAGGTCCTGCAGTACTGTTAGCTAGCTTGGAAAGTATTGTATTATGATGAGGTTTATTGCTTGCCAATAAAACCTGTGAAATTTGGTGGGTACCAACCTATGACAAAAATGAATTCAAAATTTTTAATTAAATATTAGTTCAAACATGTATCACTAAACTCAATGATTCATTAACATTATGTTGTCCTTTCACAAATTAAATTTTACTTCCTTTCTCCCTAATTACTAGTCCACTTTTTCTTTTATAGTTGTCCCTAATTACTTGTCCATTTTAACAAATTAAGAAAGGACAAATTTTTTTTTACATATTATATTCTCAATTAATTACTTTGAAAGAGGTAGAACTCCTTGAAAATCTTAAGTTTTTAATTCATTCACTACATAAGTAATAGGGGTAAAATGGTTAACTCACTATGTCAATAATTATTTTTTTAATTGGCGTGTCAATTCAAAAGTGGAAAAGTAATTAGAGACAGAGAGAGTAATAACTTGCACATTGGAAAGAGTTCCAAAATAATGTTTTCCTTGAAAAATTGAAAAAAGAGACTAACTATTTAATACTAAGGGTAATATGAGAGGAAAAAAATAATAAAACTCTTAATTTGTTGAAAATTAGGTCCTGCAGTACTGTTAGCTAGCTATTGGAAAGTATTGATTGTATTATTATGAGGTTTATTGCTTGCCAATAAAACCTGTGAAATTTGGTGGGTACCAACCTATGACAAAAAAAGTCCAAAATTTTAAATTAATTATGATAACATAGGTTAAATATCATTCTGGCCAAAATTTTGGTCAGAAAATTTGGTCAAAATGATATTTTACCTATGTTATTTTATTTTTTTGAACATTTTTATCCTTTTAGCTTTAATACCTTTTAACTAAAAAATGAAAAAAAAATCAGTTTATTTTAAAATAAAAAAAATATTATACACTTTTTAAATTTTCTGGCCAAATTTTCTGATCATTTAGCATTACCCTTTCCATTAATTATTAGTTCAAACATGTATCACTAAACTCAATGTTTCATTAACATTATGTTGTCATAACATAAGTTGGTTTTCCTTTCACAAATTAAATTTTAATAACTTGCACATTGGAAAGAGTTCCAAAATGATGTTTTCCTTGAAATATTGAAAAATAAGACTAGTTATTTTATTAATGATGCTTTGAACTCTACTATTTTATAAAGTTATTTAATACTATGGGTAATATGAGAGGAAAAAAATAATAAAACTCTCTTAATTTGTCGAAATGAAACAAATAAGATAAAATGGAGAGAGTATTTCGAATTAAATTTTAATTGACAAATCTAAGAGATGTCTACTAGAAATTAATAGGTAATCACTTTAATCTAATATAAATAAACTATTTAACACTTGTCATAGTTCGAAATGAATGAATTTTTTAAAGTTAAAAAATGTGTTAATAAATTTTTATTTTTTTTCAAAATTATCCTTTCTTAAAATAGGGTTTCAAATTTCTCTAAATTCAAAATAATATTACCTCTATTTTGAAAAAAAAATAGAATTTAGAATCAAATTAAAGCATAACATTAGATTGACAAATTACCTTTTGATTAATATCTTTAAATATCTAACACCCTAACAACTCATAGGAGTACGAGATAATAAATCCTTTTATTATTCAAATAATTGAAATTTGTGATTGGGTCCTTCCTTCCAGTAGATTTTGAGTAGAGATAATGACTTGGCAGAAAATAATTGTAGTTTGACCTTGTTGGCAACTTGTTAAATGTCTTTACTCAAAGGAGATGGGCTGATGATTTTAAACATGTCAAATATGTCTTTTTACAACTTTTTTTGCTATAATTACGGGGAGCACAATTAATGTACCACACGACTTTACCAAATTATGGCACCACCTATACATATATATTTTCAACACTTAGGGTTGGTTTGTTTTACATACAAGTTATGATGAAATAAATTATGCAAAGATTAATTATAAAATATTAAAGTTATCTTCACCAAAGCAATGCACAATATTCATATCTCAATATTACTATTTCACCCAAAGGTAGAGATAAATTATCCCAATATTAATTATTAATCAAGGGATAAGTTATCCCAAACTTTGTAACCAAATATGGGATTAAAATGTACACAAAATTTATCCTGAGATTAACTCACCTTATCTATCGCACCAAATGACCCCTTAGAGCCTGTTTGAATTGACTTGTTTTAAATTATTTTAAGCTAAAATAACTTTTAAACACTTTCGGAGTGTTTGAGTAAATTAAAAAAATATTTATCCGTGCTTGGTTTTAAGCTAAAATAACAAAAATAATCCAAAAGCTAGGATTATTTATCCAAAGTCATAAGTTAGGATTTTTAACTTACGACTTTTGGCTTATAAGTTGTAACGAACTGATCCGTCATTATCCAAAAAGCACTTCGTGTGGAGTTCTAAAAACTCATAAAATACGTTGTCAATTTGAAATTTTGATACATGATAAAATTTAGAAATTTGAATCGATTTGGGCTAATGTCAGCCCGTCATAACGGAAGATAGCGGCAAGTCTCCCTCTATAGCGCTTGTATGTAGGCTATAGCGGGGTTGAGAAAGAGGAGTTGATTTTGAAGGAGAAAAATGTTGAGAGAGTTCAAATAACACACTTAATTATATAACTTCCAGAAGTTAGTTAGGAAGTAATAAGTAGTTAGGAGTCTATAGTTGGTTAAGTCAGTTGAGATCAAGAAAATATAAACATAGTTAAATGTGTGTAGGATATATACAAATCATATAATCTCATGTACATTACAAGATTTATTGAAATTAATGAAGTTTTCTTTTCTCCTAATTTGTTCTCATTTTGTAATCTCTGTATTTTTATGTGCATTTCTGAGTTTTCATAAAAGTCTTCATAGTATTAGAACCCTAGGTCGAATTAAAATTGTATTAATAGATGGATCATGTACCAAGAGTGTTTTAAGTTTAGAGCTAAGGGGTCAATGAGAGATGGTTAGTGCTATAGTTCTCTCATGTCTTCTCAACTCTGTGTCCAAGAGCCTGCTAGGAGGTGTAACTTTTGCTTCTTATGCTAAGAGTGTTTGGAGTGATTTAAAAAAGAAAAGTTTGAACGTATAGATAGGTCAGGAACTTTTAGTTTACACAAAGAAATTGCAACTCTGCAACAAGGCACTGATTTTGTGTATGTCTATTATACAAAACTTAAGAACTTATGAGATGAATTTGAGGCCTTATTTCCATCTTCTAGTTGTAACTGTGAAAGGTCATGAGGTTTTGTTGATCATTTAAATAGGTAAAAGCTTTATCAATTTCTGATAGGGTTGAATGAGTCCTATATTCAAGCAGAGAGTTACATTCTCTTTCTAAGTCTTATTCCTGGTGTAAATCAAGAATGTGCTATGATAAAGGTATGCTTCTAGTAGTACAAGTATGGGTATGAATTCAATAAGTTCAAGAAATGTTGATCCTTTGGTGATGTATTCAAGGAATGGGGATTCCTATAATCATCATGACCCAAAGTACACCCTAGACGTGACATAGCATATAAAACTCCAAGAGAGCTTACACAAGCAACTAGACAAGCATACAACACAACATAATAGAAATAAGAGAATTTAAGAAGAGCGTTTAATATCATAAAAGCGGAAGTGACATCATAGTCTCGACAAGCAAATCTCATACGTCAAGAATGGTTGGGACGTAACCCATACATCACATACAACATCATAAAACTAAAATAAAAAGCAGCGTAAAGGTGACATGGTCCTCAGAACGTTGAGGACTCACAAACTTTTCGTACTTTGAATGATCAAGAAACTAGCCACAAGCGGAAGGAAGAAGATCATCGGACCCTACATTAATTAAACAATATAGGCACAAGTATGCATTAGTACATGAAATGGACTAAGTATGAGGGATATGCAATAAAACGTGAAACATGATCATAAGAGGATATAAATGAAAACATGATATGCATGACCAAACTAAATCATAGTAAAACCTTTAAAGAAGAATCATAAGTCATGAACATGGTCAACGCCTCTTAAATCATATTGGAAGATTCATAAAACCTTTAAGAACAATTTACTATTAACCGACATAGACTAGCTTAGTTATAACGTGGAATCTGGTGTCTTGCTCCTGCATCCAAAAGAGATGTCCTTACTTGTGAAGGCAAGGATCTTAAACTTCTAGCTTAGGTGGATCAACTAGCTATGTATTTCTAAGACAAAACCTACGGGGCACATAGTTAGGGATAAGGAGATTGCTACTGGAGACCTGGGCTCTACTAATGGGAGAGACTCCATCTCAATATCATCTCGGTGCTAAGTAAAATTCCAATGGAATAGTCATAAACATAAGCATATCATCATACATGAAAAACACAACTAAGTTACTAATCTAAGCTTAAAACATCATAGAGTATCTCCTTAAATCGCGAATCATGCATGCGTGAGAAAACCTTTGACCAATCATGATTCCTTAATATGTGAGAAATCCTTTCACAATTTCATTTATGCTTATCTTGAAGCAACCTAAATCATAAAACATTCCTTTTCATAAATCATGGATAGCTTTCATGAAAACATCACTCATAGATTCATAACTTCTTCATAAACTCATGTCTTTAAGAGTTAATAGTCAAAATCATGAATAATACATGAGTTCATATAAAATCAATTGGAAAATATGTAATTGAGTCAAAGCAATCATAATAAGATCAAATTTAATAATTGAATCAACACAATTAGAACCCACGAAGAATTGAATGAAATCTTAATCAAATTGATGAAATTGAACTTAGAGAATTGAAAAATTTTTGGGGCTCAATGGGTGAATAAAACTCATTGATGAAACCCTACATACATTGAGGATCAAAGACCAAAAGCAATGGAGGAATAGGACACTTGAAGCTTGAAACCCTAGTCTTCTTCTTGAACTTGAGAGAGAATTGGGGAAGATGAATGTAGACAGGCTTTAGGGATTTGAGTGAATGAGAGAGTTGGGGTAATTTTAGTAGTAGAGGGTAGTTCTAGGACTTAAAATTAGGATCAAAACAACATAGTATAAGTATTAAATGCATAGGAAAAGACCCAAATACCCTTAAGAAATATTTGTCAAACAGTCCTACGGTTTGGACCTACATCTGTAGAAGTTTCTACGGCCTAACCATAGAACCTACTTCAGAAACCCAAATTCACCTTACTTCCCACAATATCTGTAGACCCCAAATTCAAGTCCAAAATTTCACTAAGTCTTGAACACCCCTACGGAACCCACCTACGACTCGTTCAATTTTTCACAGCTCGTCCTGTCCATTCGTAGGTCAAACTTTAGAAACTTGAAATTCCAAAAAATTATCACCAAGTCTATGACTCCCTTCCTATGGCCTGTAGGACTTCCTACAGTTCATACGTAGGACTCGTAGAACCTGCTTCAGTGCCAAATATCATAATTTTCCCTTTTTTTTCGACTTTCCAATTTCTGAGGTGTTACAATATCTCTCCCTTGAAAATATTCATCCTCGAATAGGACTCAAGCTAGCAAGAACAGAGTAGGAGATAAACTAAGAACTAGACATGAATGCAAATCACATCAAAATGCACATTAACATGGAGAATCACTGTAAGCTAAATCATAATATCAAAAATCTAGTTTTACATGGACATGCATGCATATGGAAACATGAGAATGACTAAAACACATGAATCTTAAAGAATTAACCATGAAGAACTAATACCTCAAGCTAGGGTAGGAGCGGAGGGAAAGAGATGACGATATTAGGACATCATATCGCATTCGGCCTCCCAAGTAGCACCCTCAACTAATTGATTCCTCCAAAGACTTTCACGAAAGCAACTTCTTTATTTCTTAACTGTCGAACTTGCTGATCTAAAACCTTCACTGGAACCTATTCATAAGAAAGATTTTCTTTAACTTCGAAACCGTCTAAAGGAACTATGGACGTCGCGTCCAACGTACTTATTTAACAAGAAAACATGGAAAACAGGATTCACAGATGCTAAATCATTAGGCAACTCAAGTTCATAAGCAACCTAGTCAATATGCCTCACAATCTGATATGGACCCATATAGCGAGGACTAAGCTTCCCTTTCTTTTCAATTCTTATTACACCCTTCATGGGTGAATTTTCAAGTAGACTCAATCATCAACATCAAATTCCAGTTCTTTTCTTCTATTATCAACATAGGACTTTTATCAACTTTGAGTCGTGTTCAACCTTCATGAATAAGTCGAACATTTTCCATAGTCTCAAGCACTAACTTGGACCGTATAAAAGAAAACACACCGACTTCAAACCAAACTATAGGAGACCTACACTTCCTACCATAAAGAGAACTCAAACGGTGTCATCCCAATACTAGAATGAGCATTATTATTATAAGCAAACTCAATCAAAGGCAAATTATCATCCCAATTACCCTTCAAGTCAATCACACAAGCCTTTAACATATCTTCTAAAGTATGAATAGTACGCTTGCCTTGTCCATCGAACTGAGGGTGGAAAGTCGTGCTAAATTTTACTTAAGTACCAAGACCCTTTTGAAATGTCATCCAAAACTGAGATGTAAACTGAGTGTCCGGAGATAATGGACGCAAGGGCACCCCATGCAACCTTACCATTTCCTGAATATAAATTTTTGCATAGTCCTCGACTGAAAATGAAGTCTTAACGAAAAGAAAGTGAGTAAATTTTATCATTCGGTCCACAATAATCAGAATCAAATCAAATTATCGATGAGTGTGAGGTATACCCGTAATGAAGTCTATATTCAAATATTTCCTCTTCTACGTAGGAATACTAATGTTTTGAGCCAAACCTCCTGGTTTCTAATGCTCAAGTTTCACTTGTTGACAGTTAAACATTTAGCTATAAATTCCGCAATATCCTTCTTCATCACATTCCATCAATAGACTTTCTGCAAATAACGGTACATTTTGGTAGCTCCGGGTGAATCGAATACCAAAACCTATGAGCATATGTTAGAATCTGATTTCTCAACTCATCGACATTCGGAAGACATAACCAACCTTGATATCGAAGGACCTCATCTCCACCTTAGAAGAAAGCCTTAATGGCTTTTTCAGATACTGACTTCTTCAACTCAAATAGTACCAAATCAAGATCTTGCTTAGCCTTCACATCCGATACAAAAGATGATTCGGAACCATTATGAACAACTACACCACCTTTATTAGAATCAACAAAGTGAATACCTAATCGTGTCAATCCATGAACATCACGAACTAACTCTTTCTTACCATCATCAACATCAGCAACACTAATAATCTATAGTCGACTAAGAGAATCCGCCACCACATTCGCCTTTCCAGGATGATATAGGATATTCATATCATAATCCTTAACAACTAAGTCATCTCCACTGGTGAAGATTCAAATCTTTTTGAGTGAACACATATTTCAAACTCTTGTGGTCGGTAAACACATCTACATAAATACCATATAGGTAATGTCTCCAAATTTTTAGAGCAAACACTATCGTCGCTAACTCCAAATCATGAGTCAGATAATTCTTTTCATGCGCCTTCAATTGCCTTGAAGCATAAGCAATGACTTTCTCATGTTGCATCAAAACACATCCAAGACCAATTTTTGAAGCATCACAATAGACCACAAAATCATCTGAACCTTCTGGTAATGTCAAAATAAGGGCCAAGTGAGTCTATCTTTTAATTCTTGGAAACTCTTCTTACAAGCTTCCGACTATAGGAATTTCAATTTATTTTGAGTCAATGTCATCAAAGGCGAAGCAATAGAGGAAAATCATTCCACGAACCTTCTATAATAACCGGTCAAATCTAAGAAACTTCGTATATCTGAAACGGACAAAGGTCTAGGCCAACTCTTTACTGCCTCAATTTTTTTAGGATCGACTTGAATACCTTCATCAAAGACAATATGGATAGTGAAAGTAATAAACCTCAATCAAAACTTACATTTACTAAACTTATCATACAACTCACAATCCTTGACAATTTACAACACAATCCTCAAATGTTCAACATGCTCATCCTCACTTTGTGAGTAAATCAAAATATCATCGATGAACATAATCACAAACATATCAAGATATTTCTTAAAGACCCTATTCGTCAAATTCATAAACGTCGCCGGGAGATTAGTCAGCCCAAAAGACATCACCAACAACTCATAGTGACCATACCGGATTCAAAAATACATCTTTGAATGTCATTCTCCTTCACCCTCAATTGGTGATAACCTGACCGAAGGTCAATCTTAGAGAAGTAGCTCATGTCTTGGAGTTGGTCAAACAAATCATCTATTTTTGGAATAGGATACTTATTCTTAATGGTAACATTATTCAATTACCAATAGTCAATGCACATCTGGAGAGAACCATCATTCTTTCAAACAAACAACACTGGAGCACCCCCATGGAGAGATACTTGGCCTAATTAAACCCCTATCCAATAAATCCTTCAATTGATCCTTTGATTTTTTAAGTTTTGTCGGGTTCATATGAAAAGGAGGAATAGAAAGAGTTCGCGTATCTGGGAGATGGTCAATACCAAAGTCTATTTACCTTTCAAGAGGAACACAAAGAAGATCATTGGAAAACACTTTCGAAAACTCATTTATAATCTGAATTGACTCAAGGGTTGGGGTTTCACAATTTATATGCCTAACATCAACAAGATGATAAATGCACCCCTTAGATATCATCTTTCAAGCCTTTAGGCAAGATATAAGCTGACACTTAAAAACACAATTTCCCCATTCCCATGACATGATAGGTTAGTTCGGAACCTTGAAAGTGACCAATCGGGTCCTACAATCTATGGAAGAATAACATGCATGAAGTCAATTCATCCTAAGAATAACATCAAAATTTAATATATCAAGCTCTAAAAGATCAACATGAGTGACTCTATGAAAAATGGAAATAGGTCAATTTCTATGAACTCTTTTAGCAACAATAGAATCACCAATGGGAGTAGAGACATATGAAATGGATTAGAAAGGATTTTGGGACCAACATCAAAACCCCATGGCCAGATAAGGAGTAACAAATGATAAGGTAGCAACCGGATCAAGTAAAGCATAAAAATCAAGGTGAAAAACTAATTTCAACATACCGGTCACCAGATCTGAAGAATCCTCGTGATCTTGTCGAGTTTGTAGAGCATAAAATTTGTTTCACTTCGGAGCACCCGAATCGGAACCACTAGACTGAACTTGCCGACTATCCCTTTTCTTAGTATCAAGCCATGGGAATTCTCTCATCTTATGACCATTTTCCCATAATTAAAGCAACCATCCATGTCGGCCAAGCATTTGCCATCAAATTTCTTGTCACACCTAGTGCAAGCGGGAATAAAAGATCCATAACTATTTCCTCCTTGAGGTTTAACATGAGACATCCTATCTTTATTGAACATAGGATTCAAAGCATTAGAAGAATCTTGATCGGAAAATTTTTGCCAGAACTAAGGATGTCCATGTCTGACGGACCTAGAATGAGAAAAGTCACCATCACCGGTCCTTGCCCTTTTGGACTCTCTTGCCCTTTTATTGAGATTTTCCTCTTCAATTTGTTGGGTATGTATCATCAAATGAGAGATATCCATCTCCTTGATCAACATGGTGGTACGACACTCCTGGACAACCCAACACAAGTTTACTTATCCTTGCCCTAAAGTCGGCAACCAAAGTTGGAGCATACTTATCCAACTGGGTGAACTTCAAAACATACTCTTTCACACTCATATTCCCTTGTCAGAGGTTAATGAACTCAATCAATTTTTCTTCTCTCATTTCAAGAGGAAAGAAACTATGAAGAAAAGCTCATTTGAATTTCTCCCAATCAAGAGGACTCGCATCAACCACACTCTCTTCCTTCCGTTAGTTGAACCAAACTTAACCAATACCCTTGAGTTGATAATTGGGTAATTTCGCCTTATCCACCGTAGATAATCCCATAATTGTTACTCTCTTGTACACCTCATCAATGAACTCTTGAGGATCCTTATCCACCTTCGACCCATGAAACTCCAAAAGATTCATCCTAGTGAAGTATCTTATCCATGTCACTGTCATACCCACATTTGGGTTCAAGGGATATATGGCCTCTCTATTAGCTTGGGTCGTAATAGCTTGAGCCAACACTTGGAAAGTGGCTCGAAATTTGGCATGAGTCACTTGCTCGATCAAAGAATCAACCGGAGTTGAGGAATATCAGGCTCCATATTCTCACCCACATTTCTTCTCACATAAGCTCTTCAAGGGGATATATCCTAAAAAACATCGGGCAAGATTTAGGAGAAGGGCCTTTATAGAGATAGACTCTATGACATGACTTTAAAGTAATGAAAGAAGTGAAGTTTCCTAAATGCTTTGTAGACTCCTATTTATAATTATGGCGCTTCATACTTATGAACAAGACTCTACTCAACGCGGCTTGCCAGACATCGTAGGACCTTTTTCTAAAACCTTATGCTTTGAATACCAAGTTTGTCATGACCCAAAGTATACCCTAGACGTGACATGATGTATAATACCACGAGAGGTCCTACACAACCCCCTTGACATGCATACAACACAACATAATAGAAATACGAGAATTTAAGAAGAATGTTTCATATCATAAAAGAGTTTGACATAAAAGCGAAAATGACACCATAGTTTCGACAAGTCAATCTAATACGTCAAGAGTTGTTAGGACGTAACCCATACACCACATACAACATTGGAAAACTAAAACATAAGAAAAAAAATTAAAGGTGACATGGTCCTCGAAATATGAGGACTCACCAACTCTTCATACTCTAAATGATCAAGAAACTAGCCACGAGCGGGAGGAGGAAGATCGTCGGACCCTACATTAATTAAACAATCTAGGCACAAATATGCATTAGTACATGGAATGTACTAAGTTTGAGGGATATGCAATAAAAACATGACATATGGTCATAAGAGGATATAAATGAAAACATGATATGCATGACCAAGCTAAATCATAGTAAAACCTTTAAAGAAGAATCATAAGTCATGAACATGGTCAATGCATCTTAAAATCATATTGAAAGATTCAAAAAACCATTAAGAACAACTTAGTTTATTTTGTGGGATATTTATTATTAATTGACACAGACCACGTGAGTTATAACGTGGAATCTGGTGTCTTGCTCCCACACCGAAAAGAGATGTCCTTACTTGTGAAGGCAAGGACCTTAAACTTCTAGATTAGGTGGATTCACTAGCTATGTATTTTTGAGACAAAACCTTCGGGGGCACGTAGTTTGGGACAAGAAGATTGCTACTAGAGAACCGACCTCTACAAAAGGGAGAGCCTCCATCTCAATATCCTCTTGGTGCTAAGTAAAATTTCAACGGCTTAGTCATAAACATAAGCATATTATCATACATGGAAAAGCATAATTAAGTTATTAATCCAAGCTTAAAACATCATAGAGTAGCTCCTTAAATCATGAATCATGCATGTGTGAGAAAACCTTTCACCAATCATGATTCCTTAAAATGCGAGAAAATCCTTTCACAATTTCATTGATGCTTATTTTGAAGCAACCTAGATCATAAAATATTCATTTTCATAAATCATGCATAGCTTTCATGAAAACATTATTCATAGATTTTTCATAAGTTCATGTCTATAAGAGTTCATAGTCAAAATCATGAATAATGCATGGGTTCATATAAAATCAATTGGACAACATGTAACTGAGTCAAAGCAACACAATTAGAATTCATGAAGAATTGAATGAAAACCTAGTCAAATTGATGAAATTAAACTTGGAGAATTGAGAAATCTTTGTGACTCAATGAGCGAATGAAACCCATTGATGAAACCCTACCTATCTTGAGGATCAAAGCCCAAAATTATATTATTATTTTTTTCTTTTCTGAAATGATAAAAAGCATGTCTGATAAATTTCTACATTAGCAACAAGATATGCATACCCTTTACATGTATATATTATTGTACTCTTAACATGATTTGTATATTCCTTTGATTTTAATGACATTTTAAATAAGGGTAATTTCTAGTTCAAAACGTTAGTAGCATAATTTGCCCTTTTCTAATTGACTAAAGTCAAATGACCACAAAAGAAAGCCAAGAGTCAAATAATTGACTATTAACATTCAAAAAGGGAAGCGGAGAGTCAAATAAAAAACTATAGGTTATACTTTCTCCGTTTATTTTTATGTGTTCAATATTTTAAAAAATAATTTTTTATTTATGACTTTTAACTTATTAAGAAAAATTGTTATTTTCTTATATTTTATCCTTAATAGTAACTACTCATTCTCAAAGTTATTATTATACATCAATTAATATAAATATTAAAGCAAAACACTCATATTAATCATTATTTCTCAAGAGACATACAAAAATCTAATTGGGCAAGTAAAAGTAAATAGAGGGAAAAAATGTTTTATTTATGTATTCAAATTGTTAATGATATGTCTCCCATTTTCTCTGAAATTTTTTCATTAATCTATATACGTTTATGTCTATTTTTTATATACATTTATGTTCATGTAACACTATAAACAGGAATCTTACGTATTATATTATTCATTTTTATCTTATATTAATAATTCCTTTGTCTTCATCCTATATGGTTGTGAGCTTAATAATTTTTATGAGCACTTGCTAATAATTGCAGACAGAATAGAGTGGTCAGAAGTCAGAATTGCGCCTTTTTGTCCACTTTTGACTCCCCGACACTTTTCTAATTTTAATTCTTCTTGGTTTTTAATTTCATCAATATTTATTTTATTTAAAAAACAATAGAAGGTGCATAAAAAATTTAATAAAAGAAAATGACCTATCAAAGTGTGAAAGAAGGAATTTTTATATTCAATTATATTATATGATGAATAAACACGGAATATTGGGTATGTGCAGAATACGACCAACGTCGAAACGGAGGTCGTTTGGTAGCTAGATAAGAAATAAATTATTTATATATCAATTGGTATAATTTATACGATGTTTGGTAGGTAAATGATAGAAAATAAATTATTAATGTATAAAATTAATAAATATTTAATTTACAATTTTAGAAATTCGCTTAACTAATACATGTATAAATTATGAAGAAATCATTCTATTTTTTTTTATGTAGGATATGCTAAACTGATCATTAAACATGCATCCAATGGTGAATTATTGAGAAAGCTTGAATCTCCTAAATTGCGTAGAGAAAGTGTTCAGATGTATCACATAACATCTACACGCACTAACCGACCTAATTACACAACGGAAAATATCTTCTAACAAAATGTTAACAACCATCTTGTTGCGGAAGCTGAATATATAGAGTGATGAAATCACAATTGCTATATCTAAAGGTAGCTTATAAATAGTAAATGAAACAACAATAAATGAAACACCAGAAATTAACGAGGTTCGGCAAAATATTATTTTCTTTTGCCTACTCCTCGGACACAACCAACCAATATTATTTCACTCCAAAAGAGTACAAGTGAAATGTTACAAGAGAGATAGAAGATCAAATGTCTTCGAAGATGAGAAGGCAAGTGAGAGGTGTATAACAAATGAATTAAAAGCTACCTATTTATAGGAGTAAATTTTTCCTATTGATGTCATCCATGACATCACAACGTGTCAATGTTTACCTTGTGAAACCATTTTATGGTTTACCTAAATTTCACCTACAAAGTTGCTATCTTGACTTTTGTACCAATGAAGAATTATCTTCCTATATACCAAATCTTCACATTAATTCATCTTTGAATCTTGTCAAATTTAACAAATCTCCACCTTGACAATACTCTCCATTTTAACTTTCTCTCAACAACAACTTTTGATTGTGTCTTCAACCTCAATCTTCCATGTTCAACAATGTTGATCAAGTTCAAACAATGTTGAAACTTGACCACAGTCACCACTTTTGTCAGCATATCAGCAGGATTATCTGTAGTATGAATTTTCTGCATTATGACTCCTTCATCTTCTATGATGTCTCGTATGAAATGATATCGGACATCAATGTGCTTCATCCTTGCATGATACACTTGATTCTTCGCTAATTGAATAGCACTTTGACTATCACAATTGTGATTCCTTCTTGCCCAATACCAAGTTCTCTAAGCAACCCTTGAAGCCAAATTGCCTCTTTTGCAGCCTCTGTAATTGCCATATACTCTGCCTCAGTGGTAGACAAAGCAATTGTTGACTGCAAAGTAGACTACCAACTAACTGAGGCGTTTGCAATAGTGAAAATATAACCAGTAATTGATCTTCGTTTGTCCAAATCACCTGAATAATCTGAGTCACAATATCTAACAAGATATGACTATCTTTATGCCCAAAAAACAAGCCAACATCTACAGTATTATGAATATACCGTAGAATCCATTTTACAGCCTGCCAATGATCCTTTCCAGGATTATGCAAGTACGTGCTTACAACTCTAACAACGTGTGAAATATCTGGCCTTGTGCAAACCATTGCATACATCAAGCTACCAACAACATTCGCGTATGGAACTCTTGACATATATTCTCGCGCAACTTCATTCTTTGGAAAAAGAGCATCACTAAGCTTAAAATGAGGAGCAAACGGAGTGCTAACCAACTTCGTTTTCTCATTCATACCAAATTGATTTAGTACCCTCTTCAAATATTCTTTCTGAGATAAATAGAATTTCTTTGAATGTCTATCTCTTTTTATCTCCATGCCAAGAATCTTCTTTGCCTCACCCAAATCCTTCATCTCAAATTCCTTTCTTAGTTGAATCTTTAGCTTCTCAATTTCCTCTTCACTTTTAGAAGCTATCAACATATCATCAACATATATGAGAAGATATATAAAGGAATCGTCTTCAAGCTTGCGCAAATACACATAATGATCGTATTTGCCTCTTATGTACCTTTGCTGCAGCATAAACTTGTCAAATCATTTGTACCATTGTCTAGAAGATTGTTTCCTTTCATACAATAATTTTTCAAGTTTGCACACCATATTTTCTTTTCCATCTTTGAATCCTTCTGGCTGAGTCATGTAGATTTCCTCTTCCAAGTCTCCATGTAAAAATGTAGTTTTTTACATCCAACTGAACTAGTTCCAAATTCAACTGTGCTACCAAAGCCAACAAAACTCTAATGGAGGAGTTTTCACAACTGGATAAAATACCTTATTATAATGAATTCCCTCCTTTTGAGCATATACTTTGGCCACCAATCTTGCTTTGTAGCAAACATCTTCTTGGTTAGGAAATCCTTCTTTCTTTGCAAATACCCATCTTCACCCAATTGTTTTCTTGCCTTCTGGGAGATTGGCCAATTTCCATGTATGATTATGATAAAGGGACTGCATTTCTTCATCCGTGGCAATTCTCCACCTATCTTCTTCTGAACCTTGGACTAGGTCTTTATAAGTGGTAGGAATGTCATCAGTTGTAATTGAGTCCGCACAAGCTACCATATCTATTAATCGAGCAGGTTTTCTTATTGTCATTTTTTTCTTGCCGATTGCTATTGATTCAAGTTGTGGTTGAGGTTCTTGAGATGGAACCTCCCCTTCGACTGGCTTTTCTTCCAGAGGAAAAAATTTTGTTGTTTCCTCATTTGATCCCTGTGTTGGGATAATTATTTTTTCCTTAAACTTCACCTGCTTCAAAGCACCATCAGTTTGTTTGACATCTTCAACTGTTACCTTATTTGTCAAGGCAGATTCATCAAAGGTAACATCCCTACTGAAAATATTTTTTCTTGTCTCTGGATACCATAAACGGTATCCTTTTACTCCACAAGTAATTTCCATAAATAAAGTTTTTTTTGCTCTTGGGTCAAATTTTTACTCTCTTACATGATAATATGCAATTGAGCCAACTACATATAAAGAACCATAATCTTCAGCAGGTTTTCCATACCATTTTTCTAATGGTGTCTTCCCACCTATAGCAGCAGATGGTAGATGATTAATGATGTGGCATGCATATGTTTTTGCCTCGGCCCAAAATTCTTTTCCCAAGCCAGCATTGGTAAACATACACCGAACCTTCTCCAGCAAAGTTCGGTTCATGCGTTTTGCCACTCCATTATGTTGTGGTGTATTTCTAATGGTGAAATGTCTTACCATGCCATTTTCCTCACAAATTTTTTGAAAAATATCGTTTTTGTATTCTCCACCATTGTCTGTGCAAAGACACTTGATCTGTCTGCCACTTTGAGTTTCTACCATCGCCTTCCATTTGAGAAAAATTCTCAATACTTCATTTTTTGTTTTCATCATATACACCCATAGTCTTCGGGAAAAGTCATCAACAAAGGTTACAAAATAGTGTTTCCCACCTCATGAAGGTGTCACGCCCCAAACTCGAGGGGCGCAACTGGCTCCTAATGCCAAATCTCAGGCCCGAGCCGACCCTGCTGAACCATTTGCTACTAGCGCATGGCAACCACACGCAACCAAGAAAACAAACAAGTATATCTCGGCTTAAAACTAAGCTCTTGGCCGGCAAGGCCCCTGTCAACTGATTTATAAAAGAAACAATTACTCCCAGGAGATCATATAAATAAATAGCCAACTAGCATAGAAGTCCTGATTGGACCGTCGAGACCACCATGATATCTATACCAAAACTAAATGCAGGTATATATCAATATAATACATCAAACAACTCACAAGCTTCAGCAAACCAACAACATAGGCCAGTATGGCCATAACATAGTTATACACCCCACACACTAGTCTGCAAGCCTCTAAGAGTAGTAAAGATTAGCGGGACAGGGTCCCAGCCTACCCATAAAGATATATACAACAAAAGGTAACAAACCTTCCAACTCTGGCAGCTTCGGAGGAAAGGGGCTAGCCAATCGGATAAAAGTCAATCCTGCTGCTGAAGAGGGCTACACGGTCATCTGTCAGGACCTGCATGCATGAATGCAGTGCCCCCAAGGCAATGGGGCGTCAATACAAAATAATGTACAAAGTATGAAAGACAATAGACTATGATGAAGTATCCTGATATACTGGAATAATCTGATAAATAAATCAAGGATAAGATAAGTGTACTGACCTGCTCCTAAATCTAAACTTGTCAAAAATAATAAAACAACAACCTAACCAAGCCTCCATAACCTCGGCAAGTACAAACAGCACACAAAACCACCTACTCAGGCCCCCATAAACCCGGAAGGTGCCACTCAGCCTATATACCCATATCGGTAGTCCCGTAGCCTAGTAGGCAGTCACATAGCCCTCTTAGGCATTAATATGCCCATGTAGGAAGAACATAACTCTCTTAGGTATCAACATAGCTTATAGACAACTCATAGCCCTCTTAGGCAACAACATGGCCTTGTAAGAAGCACATAGCCTTCTTAGGCATCAATATAGCCCTGTAGGCAACTCATAGCCCTTATAGGCATCAATATAGCCCCGTAGGCAACTCATAGCCCTTTTAGGCATCCATATAGCCCTGTAGGCAGAACATAGCCTTTCTAGGCATAGATCACATTCCTGCAGCTAACCACAATAGCCCCAAAGACAACAATAACAATCCAATCGCTAAAAGCAAGCAAGTTAGTTATAAGCAATCTATACAAATAGCCTCTAAGTCGTGTCCAACATAGGGACGCTACTAACTGAATAAGAATCCCGACAAGGGAGGATTATATCAACTCGAACAGCCAACAATCAACAATTACGACTACAAGTATATCAAGGATAACAACCCAAATACATTGCTTCTAAGCTTTAAGGAACATGTCGTAAGTAGGGAATAGCCTTAACAAACCTTTTTCGCTGAATTCACGTGTCTTAATAACTTTAATCACAACCCCCCTTGATACTACAATATGGAAGGATCATAATCAACACAAAAGAATAGAAGATACAACGAAAATTTGATAAAAGATCTGAATTTTTGTCGCAAATTGTTATTTGCGACTTATCAAAGCTAGAGTCGATGAAAGAAGGGTCTTACCTTGATTATAAGTTTGTAATACACCTCAAAACTTTAAAATATGTCCAAACCCCTGCCGTCCACACACCAAAGTACGATATTCTAGGAAATTGATAAAACAAATTATACCATGTTGACGAGCTCAATGCGTAGAACAACTTTTGTCAAGGACTTAAGTCACGAAAATTAGTAACTTGACTTGTCCTAGAAGTGGGTTTTGTAGGTTTTGTGAGTTTTCTGGTTCTTCACTAAAGAAAATAAAGGAAAAATGAAGAAAATTTGAAGAAGATGATATATATAAAGTTCCATTGACCTAGCGGACCCACCTCACCTGCCTGCTTGTGCAGTCTTGCAAAAATGCGAATAGCTCTCCATTTTAAAGTCGTATGAACAAACAGGTTGATGCGTTGGAAACTAGACTCGTAGACCTTCAATTTCATAGGTCGTGGGGACCATAACTATTAATAGATTGGGAGAAAACATCTAAGACATTTGACCCAAATTCCAGACAAATCTTTAAAGAGGAATTTACGGTAACTTTCGCCAACTTTTATTTTGCCACTTACCTAACTTCAAAACTTGAGGTACAACACTTGAACACTTAAAATATCACATAACATATCATTATTAATTTATTACCCACCCTCCTGATCTTTCCACGAAGATACGAGTCAATTTATACGTTTCAAAAAATTGATGTGTTACAGAAGGTGTTTTTGAAGCACCCCAAACATCTGAATGAACATAATCCAAAATATTTTTAGTATTATGGATAGGTGTTCCAAATTTAACCCTTATTTTCTTTCCCTTGACACAATGCTCACAAAACTCCAACTTGCAAGATTTTACTCATTTTAGCAATCCTTGATCTGATAAAGTTTTCAAGGACTTTCCTCTAGCATGTCCCAAGCGCACATGCCACATCCTGATCATTTTTGCCTCCTTGTCGTCATTGAGTTTTGTTGTTGTTGTCCTAATAAATGTACTACCTTGATAGTAGTACATGATATTATTTCTTCGAATTGCCTTCATTACCACCAGTGCATCGGAGCATATTCTCATTACGCCATTATCTGCAATGACTTTGAATCCCTTTGACTTTAGGGCTCCTACATAAATGAGATTTTTCTTCAAATCCAGTACATATCGAACATCAATTAATGTTCTGGTCAATCCATCATTATTCCTTAATCGAATTGAACCAACACCATATGCGATAAGAGGATTATTGTTTACGGTGTGAATAACTCCACATTCTCCTTCTTGTAAATCAACAAACCAAATCCTGATTGGGACACATATGATAGCTATAAGTTGAGTCCATCAACCATACATCAGATGATTTGAATGGATCTATTGTAACTAGTGAGTAATCTGAGTCATCACAATCAACCACATTTGAATCCATGGCAGCCTTCTCATTATTTGGTTTAGCCTTGCTTTTCAACTTTGGGCAGTCTTTCTTCCAGTATCCTTTTTCTCGGTAAAAAGGTACATTCATCTATGCTGAGTCTGGATCTTGACTTGGATCTCCCTTTCTTCGTTCTCATATGATTTTGAGAATGACCTCTCGCAAGCAGTGCTTATGCTTCTCCGCCTTTTTGTTTTTCTCTCTTTCTTTGTTCATAACTATATAAGGCAGAACAAACTTCTTTGAGAGATACTTCGTCATTCCCATGCAGTAGAGTAGTTCAAGATGCTCGAACTCATCGGGAAGTGAACTTAACAACATTAAGGCCATATATCCATCCGTAAAAGTCACGTCCATATTCCGCAAATCTGTCGCCAACTTAGTAAAGTTGGTGATATGATCATTCATTGTGCTACTAGGAATATAAGTGAAGCGTAACAGTCTTCTTTTCATATAAAGTTTATTTTTGATTGTTTTTCTTCAAGAATATCTCCTCCAATGAATTCCATAATTATTAGGGAAAAAGGACAAATATACCCCCGAACTTTCAAAAATGGTATGTCAATACCCGTCGTCATACTGTTCGTTCATCAAAGCCCTTGCCGTCCAATAATCAGTACACATTTACCCCTACCACTAACAGAGCACTTATTGTGTACACGTGGTGCAATCCTACGCCACAACCCGAGTTAACCAATTTTTTAACCCAAATTTCAAAACCTACCCATAACCCATTTAACCCACCCGATTTACCCACAAATAAACTCTCTAAAATCCTAAAGAAAGATGAAAATCCTTATTGAATTCATCAAGACTCTGATAGTATATCCTTATGAACATTAACATTGTTTTTAATAAGCAGCGGAGGCTGATACCCACCCCATCCGTTATTACTGTGAGGATGATAATATGGAGGATACTGATTTTGATAAATTACAGATCTAGTACCATAACTGGACTGACTGAAATTAAAATGATAATTCGAATTGGAAGGAGGCGGGTAGTTGGGTGGGGGAGGAGGAGTTAGTAAAGGATAAGGGTTTCGGGAAGGGGGAGGTGTTGTAGAAATTGCAAGTAAGGAGTAGTTTGGGTGGGGAGGTGGTGTGGGAAGGGAAGGAAAGGGCTGCTCTAAGACGGCAGCGGCAGCAGCGGAGGAGGAGAGTGGTGGAGGTGATGATTTTAATGCCTTTTACTCCATGAAATTCTCATTTTTTCTTCATTGTAGGAACCAGAGGAACAATAGAATTTTTTTAAAAAAGAAATCAACAGAAGAATTAGAGAAGAAGAATTACATAAAAGAATAATGAAAAATGTGGGACCCGCATTGTTAAGGAAAAGTGATTAGTATGTTAAGTTGTTGAAAAAATAATTTCAAAAATTAAGTTTTACAAAAACAATACATTAATTAATAGGAGTATTACAATAAAATTCTTATTATAATCAATTTTTTTAAAATGCGGGTAAAGTTTAACAAAAATAAATAAACTTTAGGATTTTTCTTTAGGATTTTAAAGAGTTTATTTATGGGTAAATCAGGTGGGTTAATTGGGTTATGGGCGGGTTTTGAAATTTGGGTAAAAAAATTGGTCAACCGGGTTGTGGCATAGGATTGCGACACGTGTACACAATCAATGCTCCGTTAGTGGGAGGTAAATGTGTACTAATTATTAGATGACAAGGGTTTTGATGAACGAAAAGTATGACGAAGGGTATTTACATACCATTTTCGAAAGTTCGGGGGTATATTTGTCTTTTTTTCCCTAATTTATTTGCAGATGTTTCCTTTGTGTATGGATACTTTTATTCACTTGCAAGGTAAGATCGAATGGTACAGCAAGCAACACGGTTGATAATCTTCCAATCTTCTTCTCCTACACTGTCTGGTTTCTTTTCTTCTATGACAATATCTAGCCTTTGTTGAAAAATTATATCAAGTACCTCGCCTTGCCACATTCCGAAATGTCATGACCCGTCAAAAATTTCAACTGCAAATTTTGCATTTGACACAATTCTTGTCATAAGCGAAGATGTCAATGATCATGTATTATTGACATTCGATGTTGATTCATCATTGTTTCCCATTTTTGCTACAAATACTATTTACTAGCTAACAATGCAAAGATCAAAGTAGATCTTTTTCTGATGTGGAAGTCCAGACTGTGCTGCAACCATATAGCATACTTAGATAATATATTGGCTCTGATACCAATTGTTACAGAAGCCGAATATATAGAGAGTGATGAAATCACAACTGCTATATCTAAAGGTAGCTTATAAATAGTAAATGAGACCAACAATAAAAGGAACACGAGAAATTAACGAGGTTCGGCAAAATATTATTTTCTCTTGCCTACTCCTCGGACACAACCAACCAATATTATTTCACTCCAAAAGAGTACAAGTGAAATACTACAAGAGAGAAAGAAGATCAAATGCATTTGAAGATGAGAAGACAAGTGAGATGTGTATAACAAATGAATTAAGAGCTACCTATTTATAAGAGTGAATTCTTCCTATTGATGTCATCCATGACATCACAATGTGTCAAAATGTCATGGTTTACTTTGTAAAACCATTTTATGGTTTACCTAAATTTCACCTACAAAGTTGCTATCTTGACTTTTATACCAATGAAGAATTATCTTCCTATCTATCAAATCTTCACAATAATTCACCTTTGAATCTTGTCAAATTTAACCTGTCTAACTTACAAGTTCAATCTAACAGCCAAATCAATTATTAAGCTTAACTAACTAACAATGACGGCTAGCTAGTTTCAACTGCGCAATTTGCAATCTCTTTGTTATATTCTCTAATAGCTCCCTTCAAGCTAGGTGATATAAAGATGTTCTTCATTCCTAGCTCAGACATGAGATGAGAATGCTAACGCCTACTCAGATCTTTAGTAAGAATATCAAGAGACTGCTTAGATGAGCACAAGTAGTGTATGATCACAAGATCCTTCAATACCTTCTACATATATATAATAAAATAACAATCAATGTCAATATGTTTTGTTCTCTCATAAAACACTCGATTAGAAATAACTTGGATAGCATCTTTGTTATCACAAGCAAAGGAACAAGTAGATTCAAAGGTATGTCCAGTGTTTTAAACAAGCCTAATGATCCAGGTGACTTCTGCAACAGTCGAGGCAAGACTCCTATTTACTGCCTCAGTTGAACTCTTGAAAATGATGAACTGTTTCTTAGATTTCCACGAGATTGGTAAGTTTCCATACTTGACCAAATAACCAGTGATTGACCTCCTAGTATTAACACAAGACCCTAGTATGCATCACAATAAGCTTGTAGAGAACCAGTGAGTTTTGCTTCTAATAGCACTCCAAGTCCTGGTGATTGCTTAATTATTATACTTCACTACCCTAATGGCAGCATTCATGTGAAAGGTTTTAGGAGCCAGCATGAACTGGATCAAGCTTTAAACTGCATAAGATATATTTGGCCTCGTGAGAGTGAGATACTACAATCATCCAATCAATCGATGATATTCACCAGGAGTGCATTAGAATATCTCCAACCAAATCCAGTGGCGGAGCTACAGCCATCCAAGGGTGGTCAGCTGACCACCCTTCGTCGGAAAATTACACCGTATAGAGAGGTTAAATTCTGAATTTAAGGAATAAATAATTAATGTTGAACAACCTTGACATAAGTTCTTCCGTGGCACAGTGGTTAAGTGTGTTCATTTCCACCCGAGGTGCGCAAGTTCGAATCCCATAAGCACACAACTGTTTTGGTTTTATTTTGAGAGCAGAACACAACCTCACACACCATTATTATGTTCCTCAAGTTTCTTAATTATTAATATTACAATTTTAATAATATAGA
>JAJOOH010014009.1:0-46388 GCA_029582605.1 Solanum gracilifrons | reverse complement strand
AATTATTTTTATTTTTATAAAAAAAAAAAACTAGTTTGTTTTTTTACATTTTTTGTTATGGGGGTAGGGGGCTGATGGGGGTGATAAAAAACTTTTAAAAAATTTTGTTTTAAAGCTTTTAACAATATTTCTATTATAATATGAGTATCCATTGAGTAACTTATTTTTACCTATTTAAAATGTGAATCAAATTAAATTGAGTACTTTATCTATTTTTATTTAATTCATTTTTCACTCGACTCGCTCTTTTGCCATTCACAATTTGGGCACTCTCACTTTTACCTATCTAATCCCTAAAAACATAATAAAATAAAATAAAGAATAAACCACAAAATCAATAGCATAGATTGATTGTGGATTTTGTGGCAAGCGAGGGGTCACTTGACCCCAATAATTGAAACCACTAAACCAAAAAGGACATTTTAAATTATTTATATACTCCCTCCGTCCACTTTTAATTGTCATGGTTTCTATTTTTAGATACAAACTATAAAAACTTTGACTAACATTTTAAGATGTATTTTTTCATCATATTGATATGTAAAAAATTGCAATTTATAGTACTTTTCATATAATTTTTGAATATCTAAATTTTTTGCTTAAAATATCGAATTAATGTAATCTAATTTAACTTTGAAAATTAGTCAAATTGACTTTCGAAAAGCGCAACATGACAAATAAAAGTGAACAGAGGGAGTAGTATAAAGATATTTTTAACTCTTAATCGTAAATTAAATAGATGGAGTATATACAGGGTGGAGCTAAAATTAAAATTATGTTAAATGTATCAAAATGTTAATTTTGTGCTATAACTATGCCACATAAAAAACTAAAATAATAGTATTGCAAAAAAATAATATTGTGGGCAAGTATACATGTTCTTTCACCAAAAGTAGAGTGATTTATTCCTAAATTCTTACTACTATGCTATTTTGAGTTTCTTACCTATTATACTCTTATTCATGAAGTTTGCTGAAACAAAGATAATTTTGGTCTGATTATTTAATTTTGCAGCTGATATCTGCACTACTTTACCCTGAGCTCTTAATTCAGGTGAGTAATAGCTTTAACATACTGCATTTTGCTTTTTCTTCTGTTTCTGCTAATCGGACAGTCTGGTGCACCAAGCTTTGCTCTGTTTCGAACTCATCCATTCTTTTACAAATTATTTGGCTTCATGTGATTATAGATTTTCATATAAGAATACTTTTAAGTGTAGCTGAATTTCAACTCCCTCTGTTTTTCTTCTTTCTTCTTGTTGTTGTTGAAAATATATTTAGTCTAACCTAATACATGTAGTATCAAGTTTATTTATATTTAAATTTACATACATGCCAATATCAAACAATTAAAGAAAGTTATTTTGTTGGTTAATTATGTTTTTACTTCTTTAATCATGGAGAAAGATGTTGAAGTTGTTTTATTCTAATATTTGGAAACTTTAAGGACCTGTTTTGGCTATAATTTTGTTTGTTTCAGAATAATTTTTTTTTCCCTTTATTTCAAAATTAGTGTATGGTAATGAAAAATTGTAGGCAATCCAACATGAAATTGATTGTTCCAAATATGGAAAACAAATTAGAATCTGTTTTTGGGCGACTTTTCACTTTTGAAGTTATATTTAAGTACATTCAAATATATAACATTATTTCAGTTATTCCTGGCAAAAAAATATAACCAAACACAACCCATGTTAGTTTCAACTCCATAAATATTGAAAAAAAAAATGTTTATTTGGAATCTATAGCCAAACACTTACTTAGTTTATGTATTTTGAGGGAGGAAACATGTTGACATGATGTAATATTGTTCGTTTTGAATTAATCCCGCATGGTTTTCTCCAAAAAGACTGACCATTAGGAAATAGAGATTTTTTTAAGGGATATATGCTATTTTAAAGTCATAATTATAACTATTAAGGGTAGTTACACTCAATTACAAAGAACGGAAAAGGACCCAAAATATCTTAAATTATGATAAATTCACTATATTTGCCCTCCGTTAATATTTCCATTTTTTAGAGGTAGGAGGTGCCCTGACACCCCAGCGAGGAGGTGCAAGAGTCTGGCTGTAGGGGGTACGCGAGGGGTAGAGGTAGGTTGAAAAAGTATTAGGGAGATGATTAGATAAGACATGCCGCAACTTCATATCACCAAGGACATGACTCTAAATAAGGAGTGGAGGTTGTGTATTACAATAGAAAGGTTAGTAAGGGTAGAGAATTGTCTTGCCTTGCGACAATTTAGGCTTGTTGGTGTATGTCATTAGTACTAATCGTATCCTTGTAGGTCTTGCCATATGTTGTTTATTGTATTTTGAGTATCACACTATTTTGCTATTGTTGTTGTTTCAATCTCTTGTAGACTCTATGCTGTTTTTCTTATTAATTGCTATGCTTTCTTCTTTCTTTATTTGAGTTAGATGCACTTGAGCTAATGGGCTATCGGAAACAACCTCTCTACCTCCTCGAGGTAGTGGTAAGGATTGCATACAGTCCCCAAACCCCAGTTAGTGGGATTTCAATGGGTATGCTATTGTTGTTGTAAATCTCTGAGAAGATAATGTTATAATTCCAAATGCCATCAATTTTTTATGAAAAAAACAATTTATCATACTTGTGTTGGAACTAGCAGTAGATTTGTTCATAAGCAAGACATTAGCTCTATGTAAAAGCACTATTCATTTTGTGTGCTGTAAGGAAAATGTTAGAATTTTCGTCGAAATGCAGTTAGTAGTTTATATGATCAGTGTTAACTTTTAACTGATCATTCACCTCAACCATGTAGTGCAGGGACATATTGATAGATTCTGTATTGGAATTGCTCATTTTTGCTCGTCGTATGAGTACATACATTGTTATCATAAGGGTATAGGAGTCGTAGATATAGTAATTTGACTTTGTAGTTTTCATCTTTCTTATTGTCTAACGTCTTATGTGTGTGAAGTATTAGACTGACGAGAAGTTTTGCAGACCAAAAATGATTGAAGAAGCATTACTTAATGTGACTCTTCAGCTCCTAATCAAGGAATTGTTTGACAAAGTTGATTCTCAAATTCAAAAGGTTCTTGGATTTGAACATGAGTTTCAGAAGATGAAGTCAGACCTTGAATTTTTGCAAGCATACCTCGGAGATGTGGACAGGCACAAAGAGAAGTACAAGACTCTTGAGGCTGCCTCTACGAAACTAAGAGAACTGATTTACAGCATAGATGATTTGGTCAGTGACTGCCAAAACCGAGTAGAATATGAAAATATGAGAAGCAGATTTTTGTCTGCTATTTCTCTACGTGGAAAGAATTTCCGTATTCAGGTTGGAAAGAAGTTGGCAGAAATCAATAGGGATATAGCGAGTATGCGTGAAACTTTGAACTACATTCCCTCTTTGATTAGTCTATGTAAAAGTGAAGAGGCTGGCAGTAGTGGTGGTGATAGTAGTTGGGGTAGGGTGCGATGGACATCAGACATCATCGATGAATCTCAGACCGTTGGCTTAGCTGAAGATACTAAGACACTGAAAAAGTGGATCCTTCCTTGCAACAGATCATTACAACTCATTGCCATTGTGGGGATGGGAGGTCTGGGCAAAACCACACTTGCCCAAAAGATTTACAACGATAGAGAAGTGTGTTCACGCTTTCACGTGAGAATTTGGGTTTGTAAATCAACTTTTGGTGAGCTTGAGATCATGAAGGGTATTCTGGAGCAACTCAAAATGGATGATCACGGGTCAGATAGAAATGTGTTGTTGAAGAGAATTTATGAAGCACTTTCGAACAAAAAGTACTTAATTGTCATGGATGATGTCTGGAGCATTGATGACGGGTGGTGGAAACGGATCTTAGAAGGACTTCCCAAAACAGAGAAGCAGGGCAGCTGCATCATTGTTACATCTAGAAATGAAGATGTTGTTAAGAGAATGGGAGTCGAGGAAGAACAGATTCATCGACCCAAGTTGCTTTCTGAGAAAGAGGGGTGGTTGTTATTTTGCAAGGTTGCATTTGCGTCATCCAAGGGAAAATGCAAGGATATTGAAGTAGAACATGTTGGACAAGACATTCTGAAGAAATGTTGTGGTCTTCCCCTTGCAATCAAGACAATTGGAGGCCTATTGTCATCGAAATGTCAGTCATATTCCGTGTGGAAGAAGGTATATGAAGATTTGCCTCATATATTGGCAGATGAAAGCAAGAGCCATGATTCTTTAATGGCTACGTTGCAACTAAGTTATGATGAGCTTCCACTTCAGCAAAAGCAATGTATTCTATGTTTTGCAATTTATCCGGAGGATTATGAGATCGACGTTGATCAACTGGCAAATTGGTGGATAGGAGAAGGATTCATTCACAAGAAAGGGACAAAAACTCCAAGAAAAATGGCTCTTGAATGTTTATCAGAATTGATAAGTCGATGCCTTGTTGAAGCTGTGAGTAAAAGAAACTATGACGGGAGGGTTTACAGTTGCAAGATGCATGACATGATTCGAGAAATGATAATTAGAGTTGCAAGAGAAGAGAGCTTTTGTAGTTTAGATGAGAATAATACAAACATAGCCACAATCCACTCTCGCCGTTTGGGTGTCACAAATGAAACATTGCTGCAACCTTTGGATGGAAACTCAAAGTTAAGGGCACTTCTTCTCACCAAAGCCAATTACATTGGCTTCACTAAGAAGATTGCATTGGCTCAAGTCAAGTCTCTCCGGGTTTTAGACCTCTCACACCTTAAGTTTAAGGAGAATTCCGAATTTTGTGAAGCTGATATTTGGCGTTGGATCACATCTTTGAAACGCCTAACCTATTTGAGTTTTCGAGACGTGGAAAATTTGACCAAACTGCCACGATCCATCAAGAAGCTATGGGGCCTCCAAATTTTGGTACTTGGTGAATGCATCAACTTAAAACAGCTCCCTAGATCAATCACCCTTCTTCCAAAGCTGGTTGTCTTGGATGTGGGAAATTGTACCTCTCTTTCTTATCTACCACGCGGACTCTCCAAACTCGTCCATCTTCAAGAATTGTATGGCTTCAAGATACCTAATGCTAGGGTATCAAATGCATGTCACTTGCGTGACCTAAAGGATCTTAGAGACCTTCGAGTATTACAATTGGATGTCATGGAAGGAAGCATGATAGAGGAGGACGAACTAACAGTACTCGCACAGTTTCAATATCTAAGGATGCTAATTGTCAATGCTGGTGACCGTGACGATGAGATTTTCTTAGAGAGGCTGGAGAAGTTGTTACCACCTAAGTCTCTAGAAGAATTGTACCTAAGGCACTTCTGTGGACATACTACACCAGCATGGATATCCCCTAAATTGCTTGATCGACTACAATATCTTTGTATCGAAGACTCATGTGTGTTACAACGTCTGAGTGATCGTTTCAGGGGTAGTGAAGGAAATAAATGGAAAATTGAAGGACTATGCTTGAAATACTTGCCAAATCTAGAGGAGACATGGGAAGAAATCAAAAGTGCAATTCCTGGGCTAAAGTATGTTGAAGTAAGCCACTGCAACTCGCTGAAATCGTTCTCGTGTGCTGTTAAGAATATATACTTTTGGAGAAAACCAGAGGAAGAAGATGATGATGAGATGAACTAATCTCTTAGTATATATTCAGTTTGTGGCATTGTTTGCTGTTGTATTACACTCTACTTAGTTTGATGTATTTCTCATTTCACTTTTGATTTGTAACAATATTTATTGTAATTAAGTAGCTTTAACTATTGTGGTATTCACTATTCAGAATAGCAAGTGTTGTAATAACATTTAAGAGTGATTGTTTTGTATATGCTGCCATTGATAATTAGGCATTGCTAAATTGAAATCTGGACTATGCACGTATCTTGAGAAATAATAATTGATATGAGTATTTTAATTGCAATACTCATATTTATTGATGTATATATAGTCTCAGGTCTTCAGAAATGACTTGTTGTGTCTTCTCTATATATGTTGTGGCTTAATTACAGCTTCTTACGTTTCTCAAAAGCACAAGTGCATATTGGTTTCAAGTTTTGACTTTTAACCTTTTGTCCATGGAAGAGGGGATGGACGTTTGGGCCAAATTGAAATCTGAACATTTATGAAATTTGGTCCAGATTATTGGACTTTGGATTTATAAAATTTATGAATTTCAAATTGAATTTTGATTTAGTACTATGGATTTTTGAACATCCGAAAATTCAAAAAAATTATGTCTTATATTTAGCCCTATCCATATCACATGTGTCCAATATTAAAAGGTGTAATTGATTAGTACCGTACAACCCTATTCACTATACTATTAAGTCCAATATGGAGTTGCACGGCATGGCGGACAGAATGACCTAAATTTTTATTAACTATATAAAGTTGTACATTCTAAGAAGCAAACAATATGTTAGGTGAATCGAATTAGTTAATTGTTATGTCCTACTTTAAAGGTTAAAAAATGAAAAATGAAACTCTAAAATATCTAAACCGGTTAATATAAACCAAACTTCTGAAATCCAATCTAATCCAAAGTTATTTGGATTGTAATATTTTCAATTCATAAACTAAAAAATTAAATCGAAATTTTCATATTCAATCTAAACCATTCGAACGCACATCCCTAAACAAGGGAATCAAATGTTCAAAGCTCTCCATTTTAATCGTTGTGTATAATTTCCTGGAGACCAAGAGAGACCGTGGCTCAATAAATGGGCTAATTAAGTTGTATGTTTTGTTGGACCAAATGTTACTGTTTTTCTCTTTTTGAACTTATAGAGTCGCCTATCAAAATAATAGCACGCAAATATATCAGTACATGGCTAGTAGTTATAATTATTTTTTGTAATGGCCAAAAATGTAATTTTGTATATTTCTAGAAGAGGAGTTTGCTACAAAGGCCTTTGGTGGCAATAATCCTTCTTGGACTTGGACCCGGGTTGTTCTTCCACAGTCAGATTAATGAGCTAAAGTGTATCAAAATTAGTACCAAGAAATATTATTTGATATTGAATATTTCTTGACAAATCTTTTTCTACAAAAAAATCATAGAAATTAGAAAGAAGAGGGGATTGTTTCGGGAATGATGAAAAATATATTCTCTTACTTAGTTTTTTTTGTGTTTGGTAAAAAATATTATTTTTAAATCATTTATGTATAATCTAGACAAATATTATGAGAGGATATACATTTGAGGTGTGTAGGATGACAGAGATGACAATATTAATAAGGGGAACCTCGCCCATTTGACTTCATATAGATAAAGAAATAAAAAGATTGTGGGGGGGAGGTGTGAGGGGTGGGGGGAGGGGGGGAGGCATGGTCTATGCTAAATTCTTTTTCTTAGATTGAATAAATGGAAAAGGAGTGCTTGTGTTGTGGTTTTCGTAGTTGCAAGAATTATTTTTTTCGAGAAAAGGTCTCCTCTTTCAATATCATGATTGGGTCGACAAGCTAAGATCATGAGTGAATAGAAAAAATTCCACTCTGTAATTTGTTTTCCCTATTTTCACTAGAAAAATCATTTTCTTTATTTTTAAGGAACTCGTTTTTTTAAAAAGTTGACGCATAAGAAAATTAAAGATTGTCCGTACCGAACACACCCTTATAAGAATCAATAACAGCCTCACAATAATAATAACAAGTAAATACTAATTAACAACAACATTAATAGATAATAGAAGTTTGTTACTAAAAACTTAAAACTCTAAACATTTGTAGTATACTCCATTAATAGTCCAAATGTATTATCCAATTGACAAAGTGCAGAAACAAAATCCGAACTCTCTGGCAGCTGACAGACAATTGGTATACGTGTGGACTATTAAATTACATGTATACTACATACAGTGTTTTAAGAGGGTAGAAGTCAGAGGTTCGATGTTGATTGCTATAAAAAATTAAATATGTCAAGTTCATATACACAGAGTCAAAGTCAAAATTTAAAATTTATGAGTTCGAAATTTCAATTCTCTTCACTTACTAAATTCTATATTGATAATTTGTTACATATTCAACACATTCCAAGTTTGAACCAAAAGATAAGAGGGTAGAAGTCAAGAGAATCAATGTTGATTGCTTTAGACAATATGTCATGTTCATATACACAGAATCATAGTCAGAATTTGAAGTTTATGAGTTCGAAATTCTAATTCTTTTAAGTTACTGAATTCCAAATTAATAATTTGTTACACATTCTAAACGTAAGCAAAGATATTGAATTTGACCAAACCCGCAACTAACACATTAGCTCACATGCTTCATTTTCCCACAATATCTATCATGCAACCATTGTAGGGGACAAATGGACTCTAAGCCTAAAACCTATCATGATCAATCTCACTTTCATTGTCTTTTCACTTTTGGATAGTTGATAATTTTCCACATAAATATTGTCTTTTCATATTTGCCATATTTTAAAGAGAGGTTTAGCAAGGTGAGTTGGATTGTTTAATTTTTGCAGCTAAGTTTGGTCCCATTTGTAAACCAAAGAAGCTGCACGAACGATAGGGATTTAAAAGTTAGCACTATTGAACTACAGGGTATATATAATAAAGGATTGGTCAATATTTGTCAATAAATATAGAGTAGTACTCTCAATGGACGCATGCATGCATCTTATTTTATAAAAATTAAAGTGCTTTAGATTCTATGGTCATATTAATTCTTCTTTTCATGTCTTACAAATCTAGTCACATTATAATTGCTTTTTCATGATCCATCATGTCAACTAGACTTTAGTTAAATTAGCAATTACTAGCCACCGAGCATCATCTCATCTTCTTTAAATCATCAGACAGATTCAGAATTTGAGGTTTATAATAATGATCACTAAGAATATTACTATAATAGCAATAACTAAATTTATAATCACATATTCATAATATTTGATAAAAAATTTAATATGTAAATAGAGTTTGGGCAAAAAATTGATGAGTTTATGTAAATTCGTATCTTGTAGATTTGCCCTTAGCTTGGTTCTGTGGCTATAATTGGATCCAAGATCTTAAGTCTAAGGTAGTTGGAAACAGCAGGATTAGGGGTTGTTTGGTGTATGGATAAGAAATCATTGTATCAAAATTAATCTTTAGCGATAATTAAGTTATTAATTAATTGTTGTTAAATATGTTTTTCTAACAGACAATTAGCACTCTTGGTAAATATTGTCCCTAAAACCTATAGCCCTTTTGGATCTTGTTGACTAATACCGTTAAAGGTTTTAGCACTCTTTATTAATGTGCATATTTATTGCCACTAAAAACTACTTTTAGTGTAGTGAATAACTATTTCCGCATATAATTATAGATAAAATTATTTTATAAATCTTGTATTTGTTTGAATTTTTTATTTCAAGATTAAAAACAAGGGATTAGTTATATAACAATTGTTGTACTACTTTGTTCTTTTAATATACTAGGGGTCTTTTGAGTTAATAAATAAATTGTTGTACTACTTTTGTACCACCTTCAATGCTAGATAGTAATCTTGAAATAAGTCCAATAGATACTATTCTCTAAGCTCTTCTCCCAAAGTCCTTTAAAAAAAATAAGGTTAAAATTTAAGATAAAAGTTTAACGCAACTTATCTATTTTAGAACTTAACACATACTATTTTTTATAATATTATATACCCATATCCCATTTTTAGTCCAATAAACCAAACAACAAATTCATAATCCCATAAAGTAAGATCCAGAAGGATAGAATATATGCGGATCTTAGTGTACTTACATTTTATATTATAATTTAATTATTATAATCTCAATATAACTTGTTACACCGATCATACAATCCCTTGGTCAAAATCATTATTGACGACATAACAAGTTCAAACTTACTTCTACTATTAATATAGATGTAGAAAATAACTAACAAGAGTTATAATAGAATGATAAGTTCTCCTTCAATTCATCATTAATCAGTTCCTTGGTATAGGGTCGCTTTTGTGATAGCAGCCAGTGGAAAATACCTAACCTTGTATAGAAACGCTACGTGGGCATTGCTTGTTGCTATTTTTATCCACATTTTTCTCAATTGAAGGAGCAAAAACACTTTATTGTTCTTACAATTGTGTGATGCATGGCTTCATTCATGCACAATGCAATTGACTGTCAACTCAAAAAATCATTGTCATGACTCATGAAAATATAAAGCTATAAAACAGAATATATAACAGGTCATATATGCAAAAAGATGAGAAAATGGTCTCTTCTCATGAGTTTTGACGTTTGAGGGTACTTAAGTTTAAAATAATCCCTCACCTATGGATTTAAGGAGACGTTTTTTGTGTGAAGTATAAAATATAATAATCTCAGGATAAAATGTAAGGTTATTTTATCATGTGTTTGGTTGGAGGTATTAGGTAATCATGAGACTATTTATTCCATTGATTTTTATCCCTCACACTAAAGCGATCCCTTAGGAGTCATTTGGTTTAAATTCAAGATGATGAAATAAGTTATCTCATATACATGGTGAGATAACTTATTGTGGAATAGTTAATCTCTGGATAACTTACTCCCAAATAAACCTACAGTTTTGGTTTTCTTAAAAGTTTATTAAAAGTCGTGGTTTTCATCTCAATTAAATATTTATCGAACTCTGTCGGTTAGATTTAACTAGAATTATGAGGAAAAAAAAAGAAATTACCGGAAACTCACATTCTAGAGGTGGATTACAAATTTTGTGAACTACTATTTTTTATTTATTTGTAGAGTCCGATACAACTTTTTGAAAGGTAACTTGTGCCCTAACCCGAAAAATTGTTAACTTTTGATGGACTAAAAGGACCAAAATTATTAAATACATACTTTGAGAAATAATTTTGAATCTATTTTTTTTTTCATAAATATAAGGGACCATTTTTATCATTTTCTCCAAAAGACAGATGGAATAGTAATACGTATTTTTCAATGAAAACAAGACTGTCGGATACACTGTATAGGTTGTGGGATTTGTTGGTCTTTATAAACAGTCTCTGATTTGATATAGTGACCAACACTGTTCACAAATTGGAGAATTTATTACCAACGAAAAAGACTTTTTTTTTTTATTTATAAAGATCAGTGGTGGAGCCTGGATTTTCACTATGGAGTTTGAAATATAAAAGGTAAGCACATGAAATGATTAAAAGGGAATTCAATATCTATTGTATATATGTAAAAATAAATTAATTATATAAAAACAATGTAATTTTCCATGAAAGAAGATTCGAATAAGCTTTTGCTACCTCTGCTTCTGGACAAGATGTTGATAATGGACAAATAAAGAAATATTAATATCCAGAATAATGGGAATTGAATGCAGCAAATACGTACTTCATTTGTTCTTATATTAGATGGACACTTTTTAATTTACACTATTATTAAAAATCATTAATAAATTGGTCATTTTAGTATTTTGCCATTTGTTTATATATATATATTTAGTTAAATAGCTGAGTTTATAGATCCTTTATTCAATACATCAAATAAGTATGTACTAAAAAGACCAAGCCAAAATTAGCTTAGCCTAAAAACAAACTCAAAAATTCATATTAATTAGCCTCTTGAAACATGAAATTCTTGAATCTTCAAAATTTGTTTCATTTTCCAAAGGTGATATTAGTTGTGGAATAAAATGAGAAAAGTTTAATTAATTTGATTCTGATCTAGTAAGTAATTAAATAATATAAGTTTAATTAAATTTTGTTAGCAAGATGTTCATCTAATATGGGACAAAGGAAATAGTTATCAAAGCATTAAGATCGATAAATGTACAAACAATTAGTAAAAGGTATTTAACGATGAATTACCTAGAAATTATGAAATATCATATATTCGCTATGTCCCAATTTATGTGGCACTTTTCATTTTTCGAGAGTTAAACAATTTAAGTTTGACTGAGAATTTGCGCATGGAATCTTCAAATTTTTTAAATGAAATTTATATATTTGTAAACTACGTAAAAAGTATTATACGTCACAATAATTGATAATTCAAAAATATTTAAAGGATCTACAAAAAATACTTACGATTAGAGATAAACTTGTTTGAATTTCAAAATCTGAAAAGTGTCACGTAAAATTGGACGGAGGAGGTAGCTAATATGAGTATATATAGCACTACTAGTAGTAGGATTAACAGCGATCCCAAGGAATTGTAGAATGTGCATTACTACAATTATATTCCAAAAAGTGCATCAATTTCAAGGTTTGACAAAGAATAAACTTTATGAAGAAAAAGAACATGCTTTTCCATGCTTTTATGGTGATTTAATTAATTTAATTTATGTATCACTAATCTCTCCTTCAAAAAAGGGTGAAAACACGTATATTAAGAAGTTTGTTACTCTCTAATCTCCACTACTCTTAATTATATACATTTTCCTAAACACTACAAATCTTTCCTGGATCACATACATCTCCATGCACATACCTCTATGTTTATTTTTTTATTTTTTTTTCAAGATATATAAAACAAATTATATTATAGTGAACAACGTTTAAGGGAAATCAAAAAGTAATAATTAATTAATTACCGGAAGACACTAAACTTAATTATCTCGATCGGATATGGCCTGATGGTCATGACTCATGACTCATAACTATAAGTTTGAGATTTTACGTATAATTTAGGCAATTAATAATAGAGAAAATTAGAAAAAAAATGTTCACTAGATTAAAATTCTTTTACCTAAAATAACTTAATTAATATTAATTAGACAAAATGATCTTTCGACTCATTTTGTTTCCGCCAAAGTGCACCTTGCCTACTTAGTTTAATATGGAAAAACTATCTAGTCATACAAACATTTCTACCATTTTTCTTAATTCGTTTAAAATATATATATATTGTCTTACTAATTAATAATTTCATATCAAATTTTAAGTAAGATACACCTAAATACATATATTTTTGCTCTCAAACACACTTTGAAATACATATTCATATGGAGAGAGACGAGCGAGAGAGGAGATCAAAGGCGAATGAAATATGAGGGAGGCGAGTGAAATAATTTATCTATTTCAGATACATGCAAATCACACTAGATACATAAATTTGGGAATTGGGATACTAAAATACATTTCAGAAATATTCTGAAAGTCAAATGCAAAGAGAGAGAGGTGAATGATATAGGAGAGAATCGGCATGGATACATTGTACATAGAATAAATTATATATAATTTTTACCCTATGTATCCGAGATAGATATATATATATAGACGCACTATTAAGAAGTTTTTAATGCATTATTGAACAGTAGAATATTCTGAAGCACGTTCCTTTTTATAAGCAAAAATTAAATGGTTGAGTTGATCTGTGGAAAAGCACAAGTGGACAAATGGTATAGCGACACGTGTATAAACCGAAACATCATACGGAGGAGACAGCTGCCGGAAACACCGGAAGTTAACCCATGTGAACACTACCATTCTCCTTTTGACTTCTCGTCTCATCTCACCCACACCATTTTTTGCCCTTTTTAAAATTAATTTTACTTGCTTTGAGAATTTAAAAAAAAAAAACAATATTGATCGTCACAGGAAAAAATGTTCGTTCCATTTAATACGAAATTTACAATAATATGTTATCTGTTTAATTTTATTTGTCTAATTTAAACTTTTCACGTCTCTTAAGAATAATAATTTAAGTGAATAGTTTATCTATTACTCTCTCTGTCCTTAATTACTTGATCACTTTTGAATTGACAAACATACTAAGAAAACAATGATTGGCATACTGAGTTTATCATTTTACCCCTGTTAATTATGATGTGAGTGAATTAAAAATTTAAGATTTTCAAGAAATTTTATCTTTTTCAAAAATATTAATTAAGGATACAATAAGTAAAAAAAAATTGTCCTTTCTTGATTAGTCAAAATGGAAAAGTAATTAGGGACAACTAAAAAAGGAAAAGTGGACAAGTAATTAGGAACAAGGAGTACTACACTACTCTCGTATTAATCATGTATAGTCTTACTTCTTGATTTATTTTTAGGGGAATAAGTAATTAATATTGAGAATAAAATAGGAAAAAGATAATTGTTGTTTCCTTGTATGTTAAAAATGAAAATCTATTTTTTAAGCTAATGAATAAATAAATAAATAATGTAATTTACATAATTTATAAAATGTAATCGCACTGTAATATGGTTACTCGTGGGTAATATGTTGCTATATAGCATGTATATATTCAGTATTATTATCTATTTTTTTAAAGAAGACATTTTAATTTGTCACAAATAAAATTAACAACAGATTATTGTTTACTTTTTTTTTAGGCAATTATTAAATGTTTGGATTTTAAAATCTAATACCTCCTTTTTTCTTTTTCTTTTTTTTCTCATTGTTAGTTTTGTAGGAGTCATGTCCCTGAATTCTCCAACATTATACTAATCAAGAACCAATAACCAGTCCTAAGTTTACGTGACCAAAATTCAGAATTTCTGGCTAACCAAATGTACTTTTTAATTGTTCGTTTACATTTGTTTATTTTTCTTTTTCTTTGGAAACATAAGGATTTTATTTACTTAATTAGAAGGTTTATTCATACAAAAAGGAATCAGTCTAAATGATGTAGTTCCAATTACATCTCTTTTGAGAGCTTTTGATACAATTGACGTTCCATTACTAGAAATAAATAAAAAAATCACTATGAATTAATGATAATGTTATGTTATAAAATATGACTTTTTTCTATTCATTTTTATTGCACCAGCTCAATGAAAAAACGCATGATGAAAAACAAATTCTTATTGAAATACCGAAAAAGTTTTCAATTTTTTCCTTATGAAAACACTATTATATTTTATTTTCTCATATTCAAGTAAAATAGTGATTCTTTAGTAGTGTTCCTTCGGAGACATTTGATAAATTTGGAACGATACAAAGAAGATTAGCATGACTCCTCCAAAAAAATAACAATCATAAATCGAGAAAAAGGTTCAATATTTTATTTTTATTTAAAAAAATGTCCTTAAACAAAATTATTATTAATAATTAATAAATAAAAAGAAAGACAATAAAGAAGGGCAGTTTACCAACTTTAATTACTAATGATGCATTAGTCCATTAGACAAAGTGGTTAACACCTAATTATGCCGTCATTTTGACTTGCCTCAGTTATATCTTTCCCTTACGTTATGCTAACTCAAGTTTAGAATACAAATTCTTCTTTAATTTATGGTGGTCAAATTCCTCAATTTTATATGCAAAATTCTAAGGGATAATTGGATAATTACGATATCAAATACTTCGGCGAACTAATTTACAAAATATATAGATTGTGAATATTTGTATTAAATATAATATTCATATCTATCCACAACATATACACTGATAATATAAATAATGTATATTTCAATCATACTAATAAATTAATTGATCAAACTATACACATCTATAATTTTACCAAAGTCTAACCATAATGTCCTAACTTGTTGATAATTTGGATTATAACTAATCCTCAATTTTGGTGTGTATTTTCAATAACGTGAGCATAAAAACTAAGACCCTTAAAGGGAAAGTATTACATATACAATATTCTTGTTCCAAAATTTGAAGAGTACTGTAACTAACTCAATTATTTTTTTTCAATTGAAACAGCTAGAAATAACACACCTTTATGAAGAGAATAATATTATAATTAAATATAGAAAGATGATGACCAATCAACGAAAATAATTAAACATTTAAAACGACTTTTGACATAGATAGCTTGTAATTGTGTCCTTCCTTTCAAACATAAAAATTATGTGCATCTCTAGGTTACTTGCCTATGCAAGTTAGTAGAATTAATTATTAATGGCTTTGTGTAACAAAAGAAACAACAAATAGCGAAAGACAGAATATCTCGATAGCCATCACTTGATAAGTAAATTTATGAATATGTAAATTAAGGTGTATAATTGAATATTCAAACATATAATAGAATATTTTTATTAGATATTTTTAGTTCAAATATTGATTTTTTTTTGTGCATGTTATGAAATGTTTCTTAAATAGATTAACTACTTAACCTATGCCATTTTTGTTAATTACATGTCCTAGCCTCGAAACGCAATAAATATTGAGGTTTGTGTTCCAATGATATGCATAATAAAAAATGTGACATATTTTATGTAGTTACAACTTATCGACATAACAGACATTTGAGAAATTACACTACTTTAAAAAAAATTGAAAGTGTTTAATAGATAGAAATATTTTATCATATATAGTAGTACTATCAATTGAAATAAATCTTAATTCGAATATCTAAATTAAATTAATGACAAATTTAAATGGTTGTGATAGTGTAAAGGGGACATTAATTTTTTTTTCTTTAGCTTTTGAATTATCATTTCCTTGGATAGATTGCAATGTCAACCCTAGCTTAAATAAAGCAACCTCAAGTGCAAGCTTTGAAAACAATGGTTACCTTCTCAAATTTCAAGGTGAGTGTTTAATTAGTCCTCATTATTATTAAAAGATTAAAATAAAAGATTAGAAAATCTTCTTCTTTTTATTTGCAATCTTTGTTGAGAATAATATGTTTCTCAGCTGAGATATTTAAGTGTACGAAAACAAGAGTACAAAATGTATAAATTAATTAATTATAATAATTGCATCTTGCTTCTTCCAAAATATCTGCCTAAAGTTATGTGGTTAGTACGTCTATCGTACCATTATCACATTATGATTGTACATAAAGTTGTATGAAAAGGGAAAAGTAAGTAGGTAAATATTTAGTGCTATGAGGAAAAAATAAAAGTTCTGATGTGGATTTAAAATTTGATAAAAGTTAGGTTAATCAATCCATTTTTAAAAAAAATATAGTGTGGTATTATTTGTTGTGAGTGAAATTTACATCGTTTCAAAAAAAAATCTCACATCATTAAGAGAATCTATATACATGTATGTAGTTTTTCTAACCTTTTCAGCAATTGATACTTTGTTCACATGCCCAACAATCTCTCCTTTGAACTAAATTTTTCATGGCTCATTATCACGAACTGTTATGTCAATTTTTGAGATTCACTGTGTGCTATACCTATATCATCTAAGCATTTATGGCAACCGCTTGCAACTAGCCTCTTTTGTATGTGCATCTCTAAGCTTGTAAAGGAAAGTAAACCGAGTTTCACACCATCATCTACCTTCATCATACTCGTTTCATTGAACTTAGACTTTGATATTGATTAAAGCAACTTAAAGATACTTTTAACTTAGTGTGATATTGTTTGTTTGTATTACGTGCGCATGATTTTTTTTTAAAAAACCACCACCCCATTAAGAGATAATATATTTTATATATAGTTTTTCAATCTTTTTAATTATATATATATTATCAATATTAAATTTTATTTACGCATCCAACAAATTTATCAATAAGAAAATTGTCTAATGATTAAGAGATCACAATTTGACGTGATATTTTATTTAAAATCAATGAATTTATTGTATTAAAATTTACTTGAGTATTTTCCCCCCTGATTTCCTCCGCATTAACTATGTAAAATGATAAAAATGCAATATTTTAAGTGGATTATATTTTAAGTTGCAAAAAATCTTGGAAGATTTGTTACGAAGGGTGTCGGCGGAGAAGATATATTACTCTTCAAACTAAAGCCATTTTTTCGTTTCTTTTTTTTTCTCCGTTTACTTTATATATAGAGTATAATATAAAGAAACCACTAGAAAATGAACAAAAACATTCAAACTTTTCTATAACAATATCTTTTATTTGAAAATTATTTAATTACTCTAATAAAATATTTAGAAAAAAGCCTAAAATATCCTTAAATTATGAAATTCGGTATAATATTACCCTTTATTTACCTTTTAGGTAAAAAAAAAAAATACCCCAACGTTAACTATCAGGCAAAAGAAATCCCTTATTTCTAGCAGCCAACACTAGTAAGATATTTCTGGATCAAAAAGTTAACGTCAAAGATATTTTTGACCTGAAAGGTAAAAGAAAAATAATATTATGCCAAATCTTATAGTTTAGAAGCATTTTTAATCCTTCTCCTTAAAATATTATCATAAAAATACGTACTATGAAAGATCAAATTTATAGGAAATATGATTGTTACAAGTTACTATCTGTTTCAATTCATATGATTTACATTTTTTTATTAGTCAATTTAAAAAAGAATGACACATTTATATATTTGGCCACAAGATCAAAAATTTCAAAAGTTTTTTTTAAAAAAATTCTGTGCAAAAACTTAAACTAACTCATATAGATTGAAATAATAAAATATTATATAATAAAATATTAAAATTATGTTATAACGAGATTTGACCGTATATAATTTAAAGAAGAGGCTTGAAGATGCAGCAATATAATGCATGGGTTGCCGGTAATAGAAGTAGCATCCGTAGTACATGCAGCCATGTAACCAGTCATTAAACTTTACTTGGAATCCCCCCCTCCAATCATCTTCTCCTTTTATTTTCCTGAACTCTTCCTATCTTTTGTCTTCATGCACCTAAATATATTTTACCATAAATATTTATCACTCTCATGTAAATTTTTAAGTGAGTTTTTGTTACGTGAAAATATGAAATTAGCTATGGAGTGAAGCGTATTAATGGATGGGGAAGAAAATAATTAATATGGAATATTATTTATGAGCTTGTTTGCTTTGCTCTAGTTCTACTAGAAAAATCATTTTTCTCATTATAAGCATTTCTCTATTTATAGAAAATATACTTTGATTTTTTGACTAATCAATATCAAACGCTGAAAAATTAGAAAAACAAATTATCTATACCAAAAACACATACTAAATTAAGAAGTACATGACAATTTTAATCCATCCCTTTCAATTTTATTTGGTATAGTTTGATCGAAAAATTTAAGAGATAAAATAATTAAGTTTATCATGTAAAATTTGTTTTAGATGCATGTGTAGCTATAGATGACCTTATAAAAGATAAAGCGAAAATTAAAGACACATTGTTTCGAGAAATTGGAAGTAAGGTGCTTTACCCAACTTTTGTTTTGTCAAGTTAGAAAAGTCAAAAATTCATAAACAAATATTTGCACTTACATTTACCATTTTACCCCTAGACTTTGTTTTAACTGTTTCATTGAATTCTTTGTTTCCAATAGGGGGTTCACACACCCCCACTTTTCCTCTATATATATTTCTGTCATTTCTCTTTCTTCAACAGAACTTCCAATCATAATTCCACAAATTTTTCTCCATTTCTCTCTCTAATATTTTTCTACTTTTTCATCTTCTTTTTTTTAAAAAAAAAAAACATGCCAGAGGCTCCTTCAATAGATGATGGAAATTTTGATGAAAATAATAAAAAACTTCTTCAATTCTTTGAAGACATCACTAGTAATGCTAATGATGTTCAAAAAAATGTTCTTAATGAGATACTTTCTCGTAATTCTGGTGTTGAATACTTACAAAGGCATGGCCTTATTATAAATGACAACAATGATGACTATGAAAATTTCAAAAAAATCATGCCTATTGTCACTTATGAAGATCTCAAACCCGATATTGATCGTATCGCGGATGGTGATCGTTCACCCATCCTTTGTTCACACCCAATTTCCGAGTTCCTAACAAGGTTAGTATATATGTACTCCATCAAATATTACTTTTGTTTTTCGTTTTATGAGTTCAACTGAATCAATTGCTTTGAACTCAGTTACTGGAAATTCTAGATTCGTCTCTATATTAAGTGTTACAAGTTGATAGTGGATATAAAGAAAGTTATCTTTTTCTATGCAATAATTGTTTTTTGGACATATTTGTATTTATTTATGTACTTGCTTTGTTTTTAATCTATAGTTCTGGCACGTCTGGGGGAGAGAGGAAATTGATGCCAACAATTGAAGAAGAGCTAGGGAGAAGGTCATTATTGTACAGCCTTTTAATGCCAGTAATGAATAAATTTGTGCCAGATTTACAAAAAGGCAAAGGAATGTACTTTTTATTTATAAAATCAGAGGCAAAAACTCCAGGTGGTTTATTAGCTCGTCCAGTTTTAACAAGTTACTATAAAAGTTCATATTTCAAAAAAAGACCATATGATCCCTACACAAATTACACAAGCCCAAATGAAACAATTCTTTGTTTAGATTCATACCAAAGTATGTATTCCCAAATGCTTTGTGGTCTTTGTCAAAACACTCAAGTTCTACGAGTTGGTGCGGTTTTCGCTTCAGGTTTTATTCGTGCTATTCATTTCCTTGAAAAGCACTGGCCTATACTTTGTCGGGATATAGAAACTGGAACGTTGAATCCACAAATAAATGACCCTATGGTACGCGAATCCGTGATGAAAATACTCAAACCGGATCCGGACCTTGCTGAATTTATTGAAATGGAATGTAGTAAAGAGTCATGGAAAGGGATTATTCCAAGATTATGGCCTAATACAAAATACGTCGATGTAATTGTTACTGGGACTATGTCACAATATATTCCAACTCTTAAATACTATGGTAATGATCTACCACTTGTTTGTACCATGTACGCTTCTTCTGAGTGTTACTTTGGTATAAATCTTGATCCTCTTTGTAAACCTAGTGAAGTTGCTTATACTCTCATACCTACCATGGGATTTTTCGAGTTCTTGCCCGTTGCTCGTGATGATCAAGGGCCAGAAAAATCTAACAAGTATGACAAAGATAATTTGGTTGATCTTGTTGATGTCAAACTTGGGCATGAGTACGAGCTCGTGGTCACCACTTATGCAGGTACATTAAACTTACTCTCTATTCAGTAATTTGATCATCGTACTCTGAATCGTGTTACAGAAAATAAAGCCAAGGGAGTAAAAGTCAAGTTGTGACAGTATAATACTCCCTCTGTCTCAATTTATGTGACTTACTTACCTTTTTAGTCAGTCTTCAAAAGATTGACACATTTCTATTTTTAAGTAACAATTTAACTATAAAATGTCTCTTTTACTGAAATAATTTACAGTCACATAAATTTCTATCATTCATTCTGGACCACAAATTTTAAAAAAAAATCTTTCTTTCTTAAACTCCGTGCCGAGTCAAACTACCTCACATAAAATGGGACGGAGGGAGTAGCAATTATAACCAAATTTACTGTTTTCTTACTTATCTTAGCCAGTATACATATGTTATACACTGATTATACGTTATTGTTTTTTCAGGACTGTATCGTTATCGTGTTGGTGACATACTTAAAGTTGCTGGATTTAAAAACAAGGCTCCTCAATTTCATTTTGTGTGTAGAAAGAATGTTGCATTAAGCATTGATTCAGACAAAACGGATGAAGTTGAGCTACACGACGCCGTTTTAAAAGCATCGACTCATCTTGTACCATTTGAAACATCATTAACAGAATATACAAGTTATGCAGACACATCGACAAATCCAGGACACTACGTTTTGTACTGGGAAATCAACAATGATGAATCCGATGAAACATTAATCCCGACATCAGTGTTTGAAGATTGTTGTCTAACGATTGAAGAATCGTTAAACAGTGTCTATCGACAGTGTCGCGTTTCGGATAAATCGATTGGTCCCCTTGAAATTAAGGTAGTTGAGAATGGCACATTTGATAAGCTTATGGATTATGCTATTAGCAATGGTGCTTCCATTAATCAGTACAAAGCTCCACGGTGTGTTAACTATGCTCCAATTATTGAGTTATTGAATTCGAGAGTTGTTTCGAGTTATTTTAGCACGAAATGTCCTAAATGGGTTCCTGGTCATAAGCAATGGTCATCAAGCTAAGAGAATTCATCATATACGAGAATCTGGTTGAATTGTTATGATGAATTCAGAGCTTCAATTTCTACTGGATATACGTAAGTCAATAGGACCCTCCAATAATGCACAGGATTAAACTTAATTAGAAGTACTGTTTTTTTTTCTTTTTTTTAATTTTATTGTATGTGTGTTTTTCATGTACATAATTTAAGTTATGTTTTATTTTTCTGTTTACTTGGTAGCACTAAATTCCAACAATAAGCAACATGGGGATTGGATTTATTGGAATTCCCATCCAATTACAAAAATGTCTCACTTTAACTTGCTAATTATTATTTCTGTCGGTACATATAATATATTATATGATATTTTTATTTATTTTTATATTTAATTTAAACTAGAGAAATTTATACATAATTAAGAAGATTATTTGATCCACCTAAATTTACTGGTTTTAGATAAGTGATGAATTTTTACATAATCAAGAAATTAATCATATTAAATAAGTAGCATACCCCTTTCGTTCCTTTTTAGTTGTCATGTTGAACTTTTCGAAAGTCAATTTGACTAGTTTTCAAATTTAAATTAAATTACATCAATTTGATATTTTAAACTAGAAATTTAGATATTTAAAAACTATACAATGTGTACTACAAATTGTAATATCAATATGATGAAAAAATACATCATAAAATATTAGTTATTTGACTCTAAAAAAGAAAATCATAATAACTAAAAAGGAACAGAGGAAGTAATATTTAATTAAAAAAGGATAATGTAGTGTAAATATATATATATATATATTTTTTGGTTTCCTACCCGATGTCCAGATTTCACATTGAAGCTTCGACTAACTCCGGATCGCGCACACAAACCCTATTCGGGAATGATTCTCCCAACAAAAAAAATCCATACCCAGTATGAGTGCATCTAAGAGATGTGCCAAAACTAAAAGCACCATATAATACAGATCGGAGTGAGTATAGAATATATTAGCGTCACATGGCAATCATGTGACTTGGAATTGAAGAAAAATATGTAGGTAATATTATACGAATTAGAAAATTCAAATTGATTCTTATTCGATTGATCAATTTATTTTTTTACTACATATATAAAGAGGAACATCTATGAAATAAAATTTATTGTAGGACTTAGATTTAGATTTAGGATTATTTGTAATTTAAAGCATGTGCAACCATAATTGTTGCTGCATACATGTTACCCACCCTTTCGACTGAATTAATACTCTACTAATACCTTAAATTAGTTGTCCAGTCATGCTGCCGTCCCTATGATTTTGTCGGTCTTCCGTTGATCTATTTTTTGTCTATGTTGACTCGATTGAAAGAGCGTTTTACTTTTTAACGTGAAAATTTTTAACGTGTTTTTCTTCTTCATCTTAATGACGTTTGAAACCTACAATTTTCGACAAAAATATAGTTTAAGAGTTGAGAATTGCTATGAGGTCCAACATATATCGAAAACAATAAATTGAGATGGATCTGATCAGAGGCGGATCCACGTGTATAAAATTTAGAAAAAATTATGTATATCTTTCTTGAGAAACTGGTAGAAACTAAATATAATAAATAATGCCCCCATGAAAAGCATAGTATCACACTTGGTCCTAGCCAGTGCATCCCCCCTCGCTACCTTGGTTTGAGCCCAATCAAAACCAAAAATGTTTTTATTATAAGTTTTAAATTTCAAGAGGACTGATCATATTAATGCACTCGAAGTCTTCAAATTCTGAGTTCACCTCTGGATCTAACTCTAATATATGATGTTAAGAAAATGAATTTTGGACTTAATTCAACTTTAAAAGTTACGACATGAAAAAATAAACCTACAAAAATACTTGGTACATAAGTTTGGCAAAAGTTTGAAAAAATAGGTAAGTAAGTTGGATTTATTTTAATAAATATGGCAATTATCTTAGGTTTTGAATCGTGATTAACGGATTCAGTGAGCTGTGTCCATTATTTGATCAAGTTTAGGATACTAACAAAATACAAACTACGAAATAAAATAACAATATGCTACTATTATCCATGGACCAGCATTACTTTATTTCAATATGAGGCAATAAGGACAAAGACCCTTTATTTTCAAATTAGGATTATTTCCTTTGACATTAATAGGGTTGAAACTTTATCTATTCCCCCAAGGTTGAAAGAAAACAGAAAAAAAAAAGTATCAATGTGGAGAATTGACTTTTTAGATCAATTACGATCTTTATTTTTAGTTCTAACGATTTTTTTTTTATGAGGGATCTTTATGTTTACATATAAAAGGATATTATATCTTTCTTTTCAGTTTTGTAAATAATCAAGAGATCTTAATTCCTGGTATTAGATGTGAGTTATAGAAACTAGTAAGCATTATATAAAGCTATAATACATATAGATTATGCCCTAGATTCGGTTCCCACATGTTATTAACAAAACAAAGTCTATGCATACACATAAGATCTTGGCCCACCTTTATATGTAGTTTATATACATAAACTTTCTTGACTATCTTTTCAAGAGTACGTACATTTTACCCATTCAAGTTACTAACTACTTACTATAAGATAATTATACGCAATTAATCTATATGATAACTATTACTTATATATCTTTGTGTCCCAATTAAGTGACAGTTTTTATTTTTAGTCGATCTCAAAAGAATACTTTCTTATATTATGTTAGTAGTCTTATTTCGCTTTTCGAGAGTTATAATATGTAAACTTGTATTATTCATCCTATACTTTTTATATATCTAAACTTCAAATATAAAATATTAAGTTGCTCTAATACAATTTAGCTTTAAAATGAGTTAAATTGACTCTTTGAAGACAAACATGACAAATAGTTTGGGAAGATGGATATATCTTCTTCTTCTTTTTTAATATTTAGTAATAATTTAACTTTAAACATTCTGTTTTACCTTTAATATATAATGAATTACAACTAAAATAAATTGTATGGTTTGTTTTGCCCCACAAGTTTCATAGGCTTCTTTCATAATTCTTTTGTCTAGTCAAATACAATTAAACTAATTTTCTATCACATATTAAACTACATTATTAGTATAAATAAATTTATATTGTCAGTGTATATTACTATATAACTTAAAATCTCAAATGTGGACTTCTTTTAGCATTTGACATTGAAATTTAGTTATCACCTTTAAGTTTGCTTGAGCAACTTTTCATCTACTTTTATGGAAAAAAATATTGTCTTCTTACTCCAAAAAGATATGCCTAAATACACTTATATTATAATTCAGTCTTGATCCAAAGTCTCACTTCTTTTCATGCGCCAAATAGGAGTACTCTAAAGCAATAATACATCTTAAAGCAAAGTCTCACACTATACTTAAAATATATAATTTTGAATAATGTAACTAGTCATCACCTAATAATATATTTCTTAATAAGGACTTCGTTGAATTTGTAGGAATTTTTAGTGTATAATAATTGGTTTTGTACTTTTACCTTTTCTTCACGAGATGGAAAACAAGACTTATGTCCATTTTAAATCATCTTTAGAGGATGGTTGATGTGATTGATCACTATAATAATTGAACTCCTAGAGATTAAAAAAAAATAGTGGAATGAAGGTAATTGGATTAAGTAGAATCCTAAGTCCACAAAGCTAATAATAGTTATAATATATTTTTATCTACATTTTGGAAAATATTCAGCATCTATTATTTAGTGACGTTGGAGATAATAATTGTGCTTCCAAGAGAAAGTCCAATCAACATAGGATAATACTAGTATATATACTTTATCCATATATAAATAAGAGGAAAATTATTTTTTAAATTAGTTCATGAGGTTACCATCTGAGCTAGTCTTGATAGACAGAGTTAAGTGATACTCCATATTATGGAATGATTGAGAGTAGTTGAGATGCATGCAAGGTGGTCCAGACACCTAATGAAGAAGAAAAACTACTATTTGAGCATTTTGCTAGTCCCATTAATTCCAACTATTAGTTACAACTTGAATTAAATGAATCTAATTATCTACATGTCAACGATAAAAATTATAGCTGAAGTAGAAGTGGTAAAATCAACAAATGGAATATGATTTGCCGTATTCGTTGAATTTAGTTCGGTTAAAGGTTTATTTATTTTTATTAGCTTGGCTCATATTGGTTTGCTCAAATTTTACTTAAATTGTCTCTTTCGAAATCTTGTTAAAATATTTTATTTATTATTATTAAAAGAACAAATACAGAATTTAAAATTTCATAATATTTGAGCGAATTGAATTATGACTTATAATTTAAACTATCTTGACCCAATTTAACTCAGTCCAAGTAACTGTTAGACAAGGTTAGATAATGACCAATTTATTCACTCAACCTATTTTAACTTGTCCAATCCAAATCAGTCTATTAACAAAAAGAATTTTGAAGGCGGTTGATCTTGAACTTTTGAACTCGCTAGCCTCATAGATAAAACTCAATTTGTTACTTTTGAACTTAGAAGATTTTCTTATGGAGTAAGCGAAAGCCAAATTCAAGATCATTGCTTATAATTTCCTGACATAGGAAAATTAGTAAAAACCAAACAACTATATATAGTGAATTCAAATGATAATGGGAAAATTCACCATCTCTGCCCAAACATGGATATAGACCGGCAGGAAGTGTGTAGGAAATTAATGACAAGAAGACTTGAACAAAATTAATTAACTTATTATATTCAACAATATACTTCACTTTCAATCTTTTCACTCTTTGGTACTCCGCTAAAATCGATCTAATTAAAAAAAAAAAAAAAACATGTGGGCCTTGTAAAGTTTTTCTTTATTTTGTATTTTTTTTCTCTCTGGAAATGACATGTTGCACGTTCCACCTAAATTGGTCCATTTATTTACTTGGACTATTTTGATCTGCTTAATTATTCCATGAAAATGATTTTTAAAATTATGAATAATTTTTGTCTATTTAATATATTATATATAGTCATAATAAACAAGAAAATAAAATTTGTTTGTTTTGTTTGGAATTAAATGAATAAATAAAATTTGGTATATACAAGTTGTTTTATGATTTATTGTTTAGTTCATCTTGATCATGCCTATTTCAACTCAAGTATTTTGATATCTTTTTCTTTACCTTCAAAGAGTTAGAGCCTCTTCTCTTATCGGTTCTTCCAGCTATTTAATTTCCTTTTCGATTGTCAGCATTAGACGGAAGGCGATCTCAAACATCTTTATTCATTTGTTATTGAAGGGTGCGACATAATACATATAATTGAAAAATGACTCACTCAAATTCAGCTCAAACCGTTTATTTGACACCCTAAGCCTAGGAAAATGAAACCAAATAGTGTTCTAAAACTTGGGCATTAGCTTTCACATGAGAAATGATCGCCATATTTGCACAAAAAGCCATTATAGACCGGGAGAAAGTATAGGAAATTAATGACAAGAAGACTTGTACAAATTGGCTAAACCTTTGACAAAACTAATTCATTTGTTATATTCAACAGCATATATACTTCGTTTTCAATCTGTTCACTCTTTGCTAGCTAAAATTGATAATAAAAACAAATGAACATAAAGCAGAATCGTGTACTAAAGTTTTCGCTATGCACGGAGTTCAGAAAATGATCGATTACAAAGGCCTATTGTACTACACATCTTTACTTTGTATCTTTGTAAAAGACTGTTTATGCATCTCAAACTAAATGACAATAACTTTACCAATTACATCAAGGTTGTAAAAAACCAATCGAGATGTATCATTGTACACAGACGAGAAGAAGCAATACAACCAAAATGAACATAATGCACAATTCAGTGTATTAAGTTTTCGCTATGCACGTAATTCATAGAAGGATCAAATCACAAGAGTCTTTGTGTGTAACTATATCTTGCATTACGGCAAGAGTCTATTTCTTGTGTTCAAAGTTCAAATATGTAACCTACTAATCAAATGATACTAGTTATACCAAGATATTTAGCTCGATAAAAAAAAAAAAACAAATCGACATGTGGACCATAAAAATGGATATGAAAAGTATTGAACATATGTAATTGACTCTTTATCTTTTGTATTTTTTTGTTTGTTAGAAATGACTTGTTGCACGCTTTCATTAAATAGGCACAAACACTTATCCATAAATGCATGAAGCCAAAAAATGTACAACTGTTTTCATGCACGTAATGTCCACCTAAAAATGAGACAACTTCCTTAGTTTCTTCTCAATTGTCTTTGCTAATTGCTATATGACAAATTGACCTCACTCTTGTCTTGTCAAATATATATGTTTTATTTATTTTATAGTCCCTCTCCATCCTGTGGGTTTATTGCAACAGCTAGCTGTAACCACACATTCATATTTTTCTTATACTTTTTTGTCTTATCTTCAAATAAAATTTCAATATCATGAGTAGCTTAATTATTGCATTTTCTTTTGATTTTTTCCTAATCTGTATATTGACCAAGTATTATTAGTTGTATGAATAATGGATAATTGAAATATGATAATGTATTCATTGGTTTGATGTCTAGTCTCAACTTTTTTGAAAATATAAATAGTTAGGATAAAGGTACTAATTGGTTTTTTTATATGGTTTTTCTTGTTTTTGAAATTCAGTTAAGTTCAAGATTCATTTTTTTAGGAATACTTATCTAACTAGAAAAACGTATACATTATATTTATCAAACATAAAATGATTTAGAAAAATTATCAAATATAATCAGAGTTTCTGAAATTCACCTTGTATCAGGCAAATACTAACAATTTATGAAATTAGCATTATATTAGTGATACAGCAGTTTCTGAAATGCTCTATATATGAATTATCAGTGATATAGAGCGAATTTTAGAAACTGTCATATCACTAAATCATTTTTGATGTTTGCTGGTACTCATGGGTTAGCAAAGTTAGCCCAATTAAATTTTGGCCCACCCAATCCAGCTCTTTAAGAATTGGGCTCGTTTGGACAAAATATGTAGCCCAAATTACTTTTTATACCATATTTTGGCCTCGAGATACATGTATCTAACAGATTTGAAATTATCAATTTGAATTAAAGGGTCTGTAACTTATTTCCTTAATTAAAGGATTAATTGATGACTAATTAGCAACCCAACAAATTTACAAGATTCTTGAGTATCAACTCTAACAAGTTTTCCTAAAATAACGAAATCATGAATCCAAGTAATTCTGTAATTGCAAACTTCATCTTCTTCATCAGTTTTATCCTTTGTATATGAAAGTATCAAGCCCCTTACAAAACAAATAGAATGGGGTACTCTATGTTAGCATCATTGTGTATCAGTGATGTCAAGTTTAGAGTGCGGATACAAGTTTTTTACTCTATAATTATCTATCAGTTTCAATCAAACGATCGAGATACATGTATTCATTAGTTTAAAATAAACTACCGAGATACATCTCACATTTATATTCATATATTAATTTACAAACCTCCCAAATCACAAACAGTTGCAAAAACCCAATAGACACTGAAAATCAAAACCTTTGTTGTAATATGAAGTTTAGTGCAGATACAAGCTTGACGTAATTTGTAAAAGTTTATAAAATCGAACTTTAGAGAAATATGAACTCTATCTCAAATACATGAATGAGATGTAAAACTAAAGATACATTAGAATAATGGGAAAAAAAAAGTAATTTACCTCTTTGTATATATACTTCTGACTATCAAGATTTAGTTTTGAAATTTGAGACATGCAAACATGTATTGAGAGGATTAAAGAAGGTAGGGAGATGATGGAGGTGTTTGAAGACCAGGTGTGGGGTGTGTGTGTCTATGGGGGGGTACAAATGGTAATGAGATTGGGGGAGGGAAAGGACAAAGGTGAGAGAAAAAAATTTGAATTGATAATTTACCATTAATTAATGAGTTTAAATTTTAAGATAATTATTCAATATCATATTTGAGGAATTTGTATATTTAATTAAATATTTTAAAATATATGGTATAAATGTTAAAAATGGTATTATGTGTAATTTTTTAAAACTAAAAGTAAATTAAGTAGAGTTTAGAGCCAAAACGGTAACTTTTTTCCTCAGAAAAACATAAACGGTATAACAAAATTTTAAATCAAAAGGGCAAATCGCTCTTGAGGGAACGATGTCTTTCGAACAAAATTAACACTGTTGGCGCCGTTAAAAAATTTGATTAACAACATCGATTTTGTCAAAAAAAATTTATTTTTTATTTTTGAAAGAACTCAAATCTCTGCCTGGGCAGCGTTTTTCCTCAAACTTTTTCTTTTTAAAAAAAAACTGATTTTCCTAAAAAAAAATTAATTGTTACTTATTGATTTATAAAAGAAAAGTTCAAATAATTTTTACATGATTTTTCCCTCCTTTGTAATGAATCTCATTGTATTTTACCACCTAGTTGATCCATCAGAACTGCAAATTTTACCAACACTACAGGCACAATTAAAAAGGAAAATAAACAGGAAAATCGCTCCCCATGCAGCGATTTCAGTTTGTTTTTTTTAAAAAAAAATAAAAAATTGGACTAAATTTTTTTTTTGGACAAAATCGCTGCTCCAATAACGATTTCAATCGAATTCTTTAACTGTGCAAATGGTGTTAATTTTGTTCGAAAGACATTGCTCCCTCAAGAGTGATTTTGCCCTTTTGGTTTAAATTTTTTTGATCTATCGTTTATGTTTTTTTGAGGAAAAAAATTACCGTTTTGACTCTGGACTCAAATTAAGTATATATGGTAGTAAAGTATGTCTAGTTATGTAGTTTCCCTTATTTTTGGATTATTGATACAACATATATAGCATAATGAGGAAGGAAAAAAAAATGTTTGGTAATTATAAACATATTATAAGAAAACTAGAAAGATGAGTGAGTTAAGCTATGGTTAGCTATTTAGCTCATTTTGGCTTAACCTAATTAATTTGTGGGTAGTATTGGATAATGACTTGATTTAGTCTATTTTAAATAGCTCAAATTCAATCGAATTGTCCATTTGTTATCTTAGATACCTCCAACTCATAGCTACAAATGATAATTAAGGTACATCATGGGAGGATTTTTTACTAATCAAGTAATTAGGCTTAATACATTGTTTATCGCCTGAGCTTGTAGGCAAATTCCCTTTACATACTTTTTCTTCGCGGAGAACTTTTTAAATGCCAAACTTTATCCTAACTGTGTTTAATACATACCTTATTCATGCTTAACCACTACTTCTGGGAAATTGCATTATACGCGCCAACTAAAGTATGACACGTGTCAAAACTCAAGAAGAAAATACTTAATTTACATTCCAATTGAGATAATAATGTATATTAAGTCATGACTATGAAGTTCCAAAATTGCAACCATAAGTCCATGAATATGGATATAATTCAACTTTAAAATTGCAACCATACATATCTCTAAGTTTACTTGAACACAATCTTAGCATTACAAGATGCTTTGGAAAACCCCATTATTTGTGATTTGATTTTTTCTCTATGAAGTGAGTCTCTTGATTTGGAAAGCTCAGCTACACACAAGAACATTTCTTGCAATACTTTTCCATGCTTCAACAAAAACTTCACTAAACTAACATCACTTTCACACTCTGAGAATCCATGAATCTTCACTACTTTAAGATGTTGAAGAAAAGAATTCATAGCATTACTTTGTGACTCCCAAAATCTTTCTTCACCAGAGTTTGACAATTGCCATAGGTCCCTATTCCATTTCTGAAAATTTAAAGACAAGAAAAATGTGTCATGAGGCTAAACATCAATGTAATGAGAAATATATATTGACAGTGTAAAGATTTTTAACACTATCGGTGAAATTTAACCTATAGTTTGGAGCATGACACTAGGGATCTCCAATCTAAGAATTTGACACACATTCACTTAATCAACCGGTCCAAATAGAAATGAGTTTAACTTATATACACAAATGGAGTCATAATTTTTTTACACTATCGATGAACTTTAATTTGTCATAATTTTGATTGAATCGACGAAAAAATAAAAAATATTCAGTGTTTAATCCAAGTATTTCAATGAGAATCTTTTTTCTGTCATACATTTTTCCAGTGAGTTAGTTTGGTGAAAATGAGGTGGGAACAAAAATTTTCTATTGATTCGTGATAGGAAAAAAACTTGTACTATTTCTAAAAGTGTGTTTTATGTTTTTAACAATGTAGATTATAAATTGCATTAGTCATAGATATTTATTGAGATAATTTTCTTTGTGTGATTTATAGGTTTATGTACCTCGTTACTTGTATCGTATAACAATTAATATTCATAATTAAGATGGATTCTTTGCTGAATGAAAAATTCTTACCCTTCTTTGGATGTTGTGTTCATTTGTAATCTTGAGAATTAGTGTATTTGTTGCTGGAGAGCTCCTAAACAGATTTGCTAATCCTGGAATGTTGTGTTTGTGGAACCCTGTGTGCAACTCTAATGATCTTAGTTTACTAAAAGGACGCAGAGAAATTCCTGCCAAGTGATTATTCTTCGATAGAATCTGCAACAAAAAATAAAAATCAATTTTGAAGTCTACAATGATATAATAATGGGAAAATCATGAGAGATCAGAATTCAAATCATGATAGAAAGCAAAACGAGGCATAACGTAAATGTAACAATAATTTGGTCCAATAATCAATAAATATTTATAGGATAAATGGCTAACAAAATATCGAGGAGATCAAAATTCAAATCATGGTAGAGAGCAAAATGTGTCCTAATGTAAATGTAACAACAACAATTTGGTCCAATAATCAATATATATTTATAGTATTAAGTCTAACAAAATAATGAGATCATGGGAGATCAGAATTCAAATCATGGTAGAGAGAAAAACGAGGCCTAATGTAAATGTAACAACAACAACTTGGTTTAATAATCAATATATATATATTTATAAGAGAATGTCTAGTGGTCAATGAACTGAACTAAAAACATATGAAAAATCAAAACTCAAATCTTAATAGCTTTAGTCTTGATGGGTCGAGTAACTCAATACCTATACTGGTGGAAAGTTGACAAACACCAAGTTATGAGACAAAATTAAATATAACACATATAGATCCATAGAAGAGGCCAAAATTATATGTCACACATCAAATAAAACATAACATAGAACTTGGTAAAGGAATAAAAAATATACCTCAACACTTTGATTTTCAAGAACTAATGAATGTGAATGAGAGAGGCCAGACAAGAAATCATTGACACTTCGAAGCTTCATTGCACCAAGATCCTCAAGAAGCACAAAAAACCCAACAAAAGCCTCAATCAAACAAGTTAAATTCTCCAAACAACTTTGATCCGTTATAGTATTATTCGACCAAACAATACTTTTTAACCTCGAACCAACAATCTTAACCTCAGTACCACTAGAATACGAATCGAAGCAGCTCTTGACACTCAATTTCTCCAATTTCGAACACGTTATATCTAAATTCTCTAATTGAAAACAATTTTCAAGAATTAAATCCTCTAGTACACGACAACTTACATGTAAGTAAGTTAACCCCGTACAACCATCAAGACTCAATTTCTTAAGCAACGGAAAAGATGTCTCCGTGAATAAATCATGTAACGAAGGTTCTTCGTACATAATAAGACACGAAAGTGACAATGTGAACAAATTTTTGAACCCATTTTTCATAATTGATGAAGGAGGTAACCTAAATCCTGGATATTTTGACTTTAATTTAAAAACTCTTAAAGAGTCACTATTTATAGCACTTCTTGGGAAATTGAAATAATCATTAGTGGCTACTTCAACGTCGAGTTCTTGTACATTGTGCTTAACAGCGCCACGAATCAGGGCGGTTAGATGTGAAAAACTCAAATTTGCACGAAAACGGAGGACCCTGATCCCTGAATTTTTTTCGCGAAAAGATAACACTTGATCTATGAAATCAGCACCTCCAACACTAGTACAATTTGCGTGGAATTTTTTGTAAACGTTTGAGCTGACTTTTGAGAATGAGTTATTATAACCAGATGATGATGTTGATGTTGATGGGACATTGATTGTTGTAAAATCGAGATCTGGGAAAGTGTGCCACATGTGCTTCCATCGCTTAGAAAGTATGCTAAGTTTGGCGATAGATTTGATTGGAAGGAAGAAAAGAATGTGGTGAATGACCGCATCAGGGAGATCACTGATGCGGTCTTCACCACATGAAAAACTCGCGTAGATTTCATCAAGAAGCCTTTTTTTCTTAACGGATCTTGTTTCCATTAGAATGATTTTTTTGTTCTTCATCTAAAATGTCACATTGGATCACCCTTTTTCTTCTCTAATTTAGATGAAATGAAAGAGTGTGTTGTTAGGGTTAGTTAAGAGTTTGAAAGTTTCAAAAGAGTGAAAAAAGAAAGAAAAAAATTTCTAAAAGGAGTGAAATACTACTATACTTAGTGCGGGAAGGACGCTAGAGTTTGTTTCAATTCAAAAACATTTTGATTTATAAGGTGTATAAGATAATAAAAATAGTATATTGTTACTAAATTTTAGTATAACGTTTGGTTGTAAATTTATGTCTGGTATACATAATAAATCATGACATTAATAATATGAGCTACTATTCATATTTTAATACATTATATTCAATATTATTGAATCTAATGTCGATATAGACTTTAGAGAAATTTACAAAGAATGTTAATTGTTTCTAGAAAGAAAAAACATATTTAATGACAATTAAGCTATTACCGTTAATTAACCGTGCAAAATTAAAAAAAATAAGAAAATAAAAAGGTTCTTTTTTTTTCACCATAGACAGCTTATGCATTTTATGGATTTAAATAGACGTTCCTATTTTGGATGAAAATAATTGAAGAAAATACGCCGTTATGATCATTTCATTAAACTCGGAGAGATCTCGGATTAAACAGGCATATTTTTCTCATATGATCTCCTATCTTTATTCTTTAAGATGAATTAAAGTAATAATAATATATAGTGAAACTGAAAAATAAAATAAAATTACACTATTAGTTCAATGTAACCAGCTACAATAAGATTATTTTTTCCAAGTTTATCATATCTTGCAATTGCAATGAACATTTATTTTCGTTATAATTAAATCAACTTAACCTTATGATGTAAAAATCTATACACCAATAATGTGTACAAAATTTTAACTGACCTTTTAAGGTTTTGACACCGCATTAATGAATAAAATTTCAAAAGAATGAACACCTAATTTCTTACTGTATCATTTGTGCAAAAAAAAATATAATGCGTAGGATAGTCAATGGTGGTTTCTATATTTGTGTTTTTTTATGGTCTCATGCTTTTGTGGGTGCTTCTTGTGATGAAATATATATGGCATTTTGATGATTTTTTTTTATAGCAACTTGACAAAATAAGTACAATTCAACCCATTGTATTGTATCACCAACATGAAAAAAAAAATGGAGGGATTATGACTCATAAATTGAGCCGAAATGAATATTTTAAACTGTGTCTAGTTAGAGTCGTCAAAATGGATTTAGCCCATGAAGTCGGCCCATCCCAGTCCGTTATTGGGTAGGGTTGAAATATGATTTTTCAAGCCTATTTAAAATTAGGTCTTATAACCCCGGTCCGACCATATAAGTCCTTGAGGCTTGATTGGAGCCTGATCGAGGTCGATCCATGAACCAAAACTATTTATTTAAGGGTAACTTACAGAAATTTCACTAGTGTATGAGCTAATTACTTAGATGCACGCTATGTTGTAATAGTACAAATCTTACCAGATTTTGATGTGTCCAAATACATGTATCTCGAGATACATGAACTCAAAATTAGATGCAATTTTTTCTGAATACATTCTATCCAAGTGGATTCGCATGTATCTAGGATACATTAATGAATCTCACGCCCTTGCCTCCCTCTATCTCGCTCGCGTATCTGGGATGCATCACACCAGATACATGTATCTCGCATATCTAGTATCCTAGATGCATGTTAATCACACTATATGTTTTGCTAGTGTTATTGAAACAATACCATTGTTTGCCATATTTGATTTGAAAATCTTCTCATTTTCTTGATGTCATAGAATTTTAAGTTTGAAAAAAAGAAGAAGAAGGGAATGACCCCCCAGCCCGCAACCCTTCTAAGATTGAGTTGGATTGAACATTTTCAATCCCTTCTTAATAAAGGATCGACTCACTCTAGCCCATCAAATTTTTTAGCCCGCAAAGCTTGAACCGGGTGGGGCTGGACTGCCCTTTTTGACAACTATATCTAATCATACAATGCTATAGAAGTTGAAATGGAGATATGACTTTAATATGATCTGATTAAAAGTGCATTTAAGCATACCTTAAGCATATTCTAATTAGGCCTATGTTTAGAGCTTCATGATTGGGCTGGCGTCTCAAAAGAACACTGTTATAGCTTCTTCGCGATCACGTCAAATCGTTTTATGGTCAAGAAATTCTTATACATTTGTGTGGTTGTAAATAATTTCACTAAGGATAAAAATAAAAATTTAAAGTTGATTTATTTTTAATTATAAAAAGATAATATTTTTATTAAAAACAAACTAAAAAGAATAAATATGACACATAAATTGAATATACGGAGTATGTCTTTTGATCCTTAGGAGCTAGGACCAATTTTTTTTGCTGCGCCACAAGGTTTTATCCTTCATTTTTTTTCTATCACGTTTCTAATTGTGATCACATGAATTATCATTAGGGGTGTGCACTATTCGGATTAAACCGAATAACCAAATCAAATTAAATCGAATTTTTATTTGGATTGGTTTTTTGGTTTTTCAGATTGGTTTTGGATTAATAAATTACTTTGTCTGATTTTTTGGTTTGGTTTCGGATTTTAAAAAATAAAAACCGAAAAAATCCGAATTATATATATATATATATAATGTTTAGGTTTAGAATTAAGTTGGAGTTAACCACTTTTGTCTCTTTTTGATTATTGTCTTTCATGATGATTACGTTTATATTTTATGTTTGAATTACATCTATAATAGGTATACTTATAAGTATTGTGTTTTAAGTTTTACTTATGATTTATATTAGAAAGTATGTTTAAGGGATTAAATATTATTACTTTGGTTATATATGTTATTAATTATTGACATAACCGAATAACCAAACCGAAAAAAATCGAACCAAATAAAGGAAAACCAAAACAAACCAAATTTATTTTGGATCAAATTGGGTTACATGTCTTTTACAAAACCAAAAACCGAAAATCCAAACCGAATAGTGTAAAACCAAACCGAAAAACCGAATGCACACCCTAATTATCATAGAAAATCTTAGGAACTCATTTAATTGATTATGATTTCTCACCTACATAATCCCCTTCTACTACTTTATTATTTTTTTATTTTAAAAAAAGACCGCATAAATTATCACTAACCTTCTCTTAATTGTCTCTACTCTTATAAAATAGGATTTCCAATCTTTTACATTTTTAATATTTGAAGCTAAATGCATTTCCTAAAATAAACCATTTCATAGTATATTAAGGATAATAATTTTGAGTTAAATAAGTTGATAACTTTTAAAAGAGATATATTCACATATTTTCTATAAACTCGACAACAGTAAGATCTACTGACTGTTTTTTTTTTTTTTAAAAAAAAAAACTTGAATTTTTATTTTAAAAATGAGATTTCTTGGTCGTTTATAAATTAAATAAAAAAAAAATTTCCTTATTAAATCTCGTAAGTATAAAAATGAAGATATCTCATCTTCCCAAACTCTACTAATAGGAGTCTCTTCGGATAAATACTAATCCAACTGTAAACATATTTAATTTAAATCTTATATTACCACATGATTAAATAAAAATTCACGTGATTAATAGGTTTTGCTCAATATTATTATTTTAGTTGATGTAGAAAAAAGTTGTGAAAGCTCACAGCCCTAGCTGCACAGTTGCGTTTGAACATAATCTGCCCACTTTGTGACGTTAAATAGAGTATTATATTTGAAACACACATTAAATTAGTATTTAAATATTTCATTTTAAGTTCAATATTTAGAGAACACATAAATTAGTATTTTTATGTGTTCAGATTGCTGAAAAATTAGTATTTACAAGTTCATCAATTTGTAACTGTGAAAAGAGTTGATATTCACACACAAAGAGACATAATTTCACTTCAAATTAACGCATCTTTATTTTTTACTTAACAAGTCGATGGCCTGGAACAAGATCGGCTAAGATCAGTAACCGATTAGCTCAGAACGCTCTACGAGGCTAGATCAAACACCTTTTTTCAGGTCGGGAGACCATGACCCAGGGGCGGAACCACATTAAGTTAATGACACATTGGTTCAGCGTTAACTTTGTTGTAAAAAATTCTACGTACGTGAGTGTCATTATCATATCTAACTCAGTAAGCAGCCCATTATCCGATTGTTAGCCAATATATTTTTTTCTTGACAAAACTAATTAGGAGCAGCCAGCAAAGCATATTTTTAGTCGCTTCCATCCAAAACAAAGGTCAATAAATCAACAAATTAAGCTAGCAACAAAAGGAAAAAGAAATGGGTGTGAATTGTTGAAAATTATATTCAATTCATATGATTCTTTTTATTTCGTGTATTTTCTGAATGCCCAGCCAATTACGAGAAAACTATCACTTTTCCACTCAATTTACAGTGAAGAAATTTAATCTTATATTATACAAATTTAAATATAAAAAATAAAGTTCACGATCAAACATCAAATCCTATAAAATGTCAATTTTAGCACACATAAAAATCAATTTAAGGATGAAGAAAAACAAAAGGTGACCCAACCCAACTTAGAATCAATTATTAAGACGTAGAAGGTTGTGCTCGTGCCCCCCCCCTCCTTTCTTGCCAAAACCCAGTCAGTCCGGCCTAAAATCGGACGAGAACGCCTCACCTTTATGTCGAGGTGAGCCCTTCTCGATCCGATCCCATTGACACTCTTACTTTTGCTACTAAAAATTATCACATCCGACTATTCATCGCATCATACGCAGATATGATTAAAAACTATAGCTCATAATTTGATCGAAAATACTAAAATCATTGTCATTCTTCTTCAGGATTCATTTTTATTTTTCTAAAAATAAAATAAAATAGTAAAACAAAATGAATCCTAAAGAAAAAATTCAAAAAATAGAAATTACAAAGAATATGTATATTTGTGTAAGAAATCAAATTCCCAATTCTTGTTTCCATCTTTGCTATTACAACTTTCAACATGAAACAAGTCAATAATCAAGACCCCAAAAGAAAGAAAAAACTAAGTTACATAATTTTCCCTTTTATCAGTCTCAAATTGAGTTACAAGAACACAAATCACCTAGCTGAATTAGCTTTAAATTCATGTTGCAGAGCAATTTCAAGCAAATCTTCAGATTCTTCCATCAATTCAGGACTCAATCTAAACATAAGTACACAAAACTCCATCTGATCAAGATGACCATCTCCATTCAAATCACCTTCTCTCAACATACTCATCAACTCATCATCTCTCAAATTTTGTAACCCAAGAAGATCTGAGTTCTTCTTCAAACTCTCAAAAGTAATAACCCCTCTTTCCTCATCCATTAATAGCCTAAACCCATTACACAGCTCTCTAATTAAACCATCCCCACCAAGCTTATTTGCCATCATTGGCAACATATCTTGAAAATCATTTGTTTTTGTACCAGCCATTATTATCTTCTTGAAAATTGAAAATAAAAACACCCTTTTTTACCCTTTTTATTGATGATGATGATTCTTGAAGTGGGAAACAATATAATGATGATTTTCTCTAGATATAGGGGGGAATGTGGAGGGGTGGGGGGTGGGGGTGGGGGTCAGGTATGGATGACAACCAAATCACAGAGATTTTAATGTTGGTCGGCTTTAGGTTCTTACAGACTGCAATTGCCTCTCTGTTTCTCAGAAGAAACCTGTCAGCCTGTCATTATCAAAAGGGCAACTACAGTCATTTTACATATGGATTATTTATCTATTTTTTTATTATTCCATTGTCCCCCCTTTGACCTGTTCCATACTGCTAGGAGAATTTTTGAGAGAATTTTTATTTTTTTTCTTAGTGTTATACTCTTTCCGTCCTAATTTGTTTGTCTGATTTTAACTTTGTAGGGAGTAGAGTCACCTTATGATTAGGCTATAAATTTGAACCTTCATATAGTCAATGTCGAATTTTCTTAGGTTAGTTCGTATGCTTATTTTTTCAAATTTTGAATCTATTAGTCATAATCCTAGCTCAGCCACTGGCTTAGTATAGAGTTTGAGAGGAGAAAAAAAATTGATGCTTATGATCTTAAATATGTGAAATGTCCCTACGATAAAAATAACTTTTAGCGATAATAAATATATACATTAAAAGGAATTAAAACATTTACATCTAATATAGCTTTAGAGACATTTATAAAGAATAATGATTGTCGCTAATATATATTAATTTATTTGTCTTATTTTAAAAAAAAAATAAAAAAATAAAAATTGCAATGCCAATTGGTTTGATTTTTGTTTGTCTTGGTAGGCAGGGAATTGTTTAATTTGCTAAGTGGAGTCATGTGATCGGTGTGATTGTTGTTAGGTGGCAAGGGGACTTGTGGTGGAAACTTGGAAGCTAGGAAAGGATCTCTAGGAAAGCTCTACCAAACGTACCTAAATTTCTTCTTTTCACTTCCTTTGTTATTATGTTCATGAACATCAAATTAATATTATAACTACTCAAGTAGTTATCTTGCTTTTAATTCAAAATTCAAAAATAGTACTTCCCCCAAAACCCATTTTAGATATATAGTAGTGGTAATTGACTAGATACAAAGTCTACCTTATTAATTGACACACATTTATATTGTAATAATAGAAGTAAAAATATATTAGAGATAACTTTTCTATCTTCGCAAGATAAAAATAAAATTGTATACATATCGTTCTCTCTGAATTCTATTTATGGTATATATTGTGTATATTGTTGTTTCAGTAATATAGTAGAGAAATATTAACTTTGTAATGATTGAAAATTTAGTTTGATAGATATGATATCACACTAAATCATAAAATTTGAATATAAGACAATGCTTTGTCTAATATTTATAATGTCAATATGAAAGGATGAATTTATAAGGGGCGTGATAAATTGATAATTTCAAACCCCAAGTTAATGTAGTACTATGAATGTCATGACCCACACCGTTGTGATTGGCACCCACACTAACCCTCTGGTGGGAGAATCATTCATACTAATTAACTAACCAACTTAATCAAAATACTAAAGCATTTCAGTTACGGAAGCAAGTTAAATGCAAGGGAAAGAATTAGGGAGTTTCCATAAACTCCAAACAAAAGTCTAACAACTAAAACAAATGCGGAAGTAACACCTAGAACCTGAAAGTCAACGTACCAAAACTCTAACAAGATTCATAAATCTAAACAAGAAGGGTTACAACCCCAAACTAATGTACTAATAACTAACTAGAAAGTCTAAGTCTGAAATGTGGACATAGACAGAAAGAGAACTCATGGCAGCCCGGGAGAACTGGCTCACCCTTGAATTCGAGTGATCACTGATCTTCTAAGCGAGGTTTGTCAATAGCCGTCGGAAGATGTCATGTACTCAACAAAGAAAGAGCAAGTGCAGTATCAGTACACAACCACAGTGTACTGGTAGGATCACGTGGTTATCCACTAAATGCAACATACATAAGTCAACACAACAATACAATAACATGCATACACCGAACATATACAATATCATCATCATTTACGAACAACGATTAGTTTCACGATTCTCAAATATCACAATTATATCAAGTCACTGGTCCTCTCATGAAACCCAAACCCAAACTGTTAGCATACCGAAACGTGGTACTCGATCCAATGATTATGGATTATGCCGGAACATGGCAACCGATCCTATAATTATGCCGAAACGTGGCAACCGATCCAAGTTAGTGTGTAGGAACGTAACACCCGATCCATTCAACAAGCCACAATCACAAAGTACATTCTCATAATCATACAATCAAGTCATGTTTCATGAAGTTCATCATTCATATATCCTCATTTACAATTAATGTGATCAATAATGTAACATTCACATACATACATGTATCATAATGAATCAAGAACAAACATACATCACACAATCATAGAATCACAACTATCACCTACTTCGAACAAAGGTTGAATCCCCTAAGAAACTTGATTCTTCCACTTTCAGATTTGTTTCGCTTGTTCTTAGTCTACAAACAATCATAATAACACGAAAATCAATAAACAATCACTAATTACTTGGATTACCAACAATTCCATCAACCCTATATCAAACCCATGATTCTCATACCCAGATTAAGGCTTTTTTCACCATAATTTCCAGATCAAAACCCTTCCCCATCGATAATTACCCATTAGATTACGTTCTACGGATCGAAAAATGGATTCGGGAGTGAAAATCTTACCTTTAGCCTCAAGAATGGTGGAAAACTGTCAAGAAATGCACTGGGTTCGTTCCTTAGCTCTCAAGTTTGAAAATTGCAGAATAAAACATTTTTGAGGTTTATTTCCGACTTTAAGTCGCGTCTGCCCCGCCATGGCGACACTCACCCCACTACAGCGTCCCCGCCCTGGCGGCAGAAATCCCGCCTCAGCGGCATGCACGGAACCAGTGAGCAAAATTAATAATTCCAAGACCCCATTTCACAACACACCTTCAACCAATGACATTCAGAAACTACCCGTTCATGCTAAGATCAATTCCGGGAGTTCTACTCCCCCGAATTGATTTCCGTAGAGTTGTACGGATTCCTTAATGTTTTAGCTATTTACTCAAGTAATCAAAATCATAATTAAATCACCCAATTGCTACCATATTTTCCTAGACTTTAATGACTCCGATTTCATCCAAATCTGGACTAGGTTGGGAAATCTCAAGATACTACAAAAAAGTTTTCCGACCCAAAATTTTTTCCCGTTGGCTTTTCTATAACGAGGGAACCCGGTCGTTACAATGAAGAGCCCATTTCTCGTTACTTCTAAAAACTGTTTATTTTTAGAAGAATTTAAAAAAAATAGATTTTATGAAAAGTGTTTTTGGAAAAGAAGAATAAAAACAAATTGTGTTTGGCTAATTCACGTACTTTTGATAAACATATTGTGTTTGACTAATCTTTTTTTAAAAGTATTTCTGAGAGTCAAATTACAAAAAAGGACAGTTATTAATAGATTCTTAATATTAAAATTATTTAATAGAGATAAATTATTTTAAATAACTATTATAGATATTTTAATTAAATTTTTATTTATATTAAATTAAATGTACATATTAAAATTTTCAATTAATATTATATATAGAAATAAATTTAAAAACTATTCTACAAATTAAATCACTACATACAACAAAATTCACCACAAAAATAAATAAATATAAATATATTAAAAAAGATGTATATACTGCAAGAATAGTTTGGTCTTGGAATATAAAAAAATTCTGCTTGTGCATCTGCTTTTTTCAATTAAACACAATTTTTTAGCTTCTTCCATTATCAGAAAAAAAAAAACTTTTTACTTCCATTTATAAACAATTTTACTAATTAGCAAACACCTTAATTTAAAAAAAAATAATAATTTATTTTTCTCAAAATAAGTATTTTTGGTCTTCGAACAATGCCAAACAGGCTCTAACTAAAGTATATTCTAAACAATGATCCATATATATCTTTTACTGAACATAGATTATAATACAAGAAAATAATCTCTTTTTTGTGAATAATATCCATAAGACCCATTAATTAACGTACATATTATCCAACAAGATCCATTTCTTTAGGCATTCTTGCTTCTAATTATGATTATGCATGCAGGTTAATTAGTTCCTAATCTAAACTATTCACATAATCTTGAGAAGTAGTATTAATTAGTACTCCAACGGAATTTCTTGAGATTGATTTAAATGTTGGGGTAACAGACAGCTAGAAATATAAATTAAAGGATTGTTAATTAAGTTTGGAGGCTAAGGAAAACTATGGCGTTAACTTTACATAATTGCTATCGACATTAAATTTGACCAACGGAATTATAATTAATTAGGAGTGTGTATAATATGGTATTGTAGTTCAGTAATTTCGATTTTTAAGTATTATTTTGTTATTATAACAAATTAATTTGGTACGATTTGATATTTAATAGTATAATAAATCGATAACTATATTTTTGTTCAATTTCAACTAAATTCTAATACTCAATAATATAATAAATAAATTGTAATTTCAAATTTTCATAATATTTCTCAATTATATCGAACTATATTTATTAATAAATAATAGTGTATTATACTAAATTGTATATGTAATTAGATACTGTATACCATATTTGATATCAAATCTGCAATTTCAATAATATGATAATTCGATGTTTATCGCAATATGCACACCCTAGCATAATAACCTTCAAACTAATATAATTAAGACCCAACCCATATATGAGGAATATGTTTCCTCTTTTAACCTTTTTTCGCTTTTTCTTTCTTTTGTCCTTTTTAACAAGATTCTCTTATTTAATTAGAGGCTACCTAGAGCAGCTTAGGATCGTCCTGCTTGCTGACTATTGACTAGCTGGTTGCAGCATGACATTTCATGCATGAGGTCCCAAGATCGAACTTACACAGTTTGTCACTTTTCAATTTCTATTTTTAATTCAGTCAATTACTCAGTTTTAGCTTTTCGGTGGGACTAGTTCAATTCTCTTTTGGCAGAATAACCTGGGAGACTCTTATACTTGGCTCTGTTTGTCAGTTGAACCTTTCTACTCACCACTTTGCCAATTGAACCCTTAAACACATTAAAATACAACATTTAAAACCCTTTTTGAATGGCTCAAGGGTGCGTGTATTACAATTGATTCCACTTCAATTTCACGTCATTTAATAATGTCACATAGAAAATTACATGTTAAAAGTCTAAAACCTCCTATTTCTTTTCATTTTCTCTTTGTTCAAATAGATCCATATCCTTTTTTCACCTCAATTTCTGCCCTTCACTCCCATGGCATTGCCCATTGTTGAAGGTGTTAGTGCGATTATTAATTTCTCTTTGTATTAACCTCGTCTTAACCTAGAATAAAATATGTTCTGCTCACTAATTTTTTGGTCTATGATTTTTTTGTATCTCGAATTTTAGGATTATGAAATTAGAAAAAAAAAAAATTTATGGAATTTTTTTTATGTAATAGGAGAAAGCTAAAAAAATAATCTGGGTATATGATGAAAATGGAGATAGATTAATTTTTTTCTCTTTTGGGTGTTAGAGAAAATGAAAAAAGATCAATTTTTTTTTGCTTCCTGCGTGTTTGATGAAATTGTACTAAAAGTATTTTTTCTTTTTTTTGATGTTTGATGAAATTGGAGAAAACTTATTATATTAAAGGGAAATTATTGAAGAGAAAAGTTTATACAAGTGATGGAGCATATATATACAGCAATACAATCATACAAGTAGCAAAAATTAAAGAAAAAAATCAATTGATAATGAAGAAGAAGAATGGCAAAAACAAAAAAAATGGGGAATTTTTTGAAAGAAAATTTGAGTGAAAGGCCAGAGAGAGCTAAAATTTTAATCAATAATGGTGTTGGACTCATTGGAGAAGAAGATACATGTTAAATGGATATAAAGTGACTTTTTTGAAGGTCTTACACGCTTAAAATGTGTGTATTACACGCACTTCGGACAAAAAAAGTCACATAGGATGACACGTCAAAAAAAGGGTTTAAAATATTGTATTTTAAAGAGTTTAAGGGTTCAGTTGGTAAAGTGGTGAATAGAAGGGTCCAACTGACAAAAAAATGTATTTTCATTAGTTAAAACGTATGTTTCATCATTTATTTAATTTAGTGTTAATTAAAAAGAAATATTTTATATTACATAAATATATTTCATATTCATATTTTAGTTATTCTATCTTCTATCTTACATAAAAATATTTTTAATTTTTAATGTCATCAAAAATATTTTGTTTTATCTAGTTAAAAATAGTATTGTTATTATTATTATTTAAGAAAATCTTATATATATATATATATAACAAATAAGTAAGTAATACGTTTAATTATTTTATCTGTAAATGACTTTTCTTTTATTTCTAATGTTAATATTAGATCATTAATATTTTTAATAAAAAAACATTTGTCATTGAATTTAAAAAATTAAAAGTACCACAAATAAAACTCTTCAAATTTGATTCGTGTCACATAAATAGGGACAGAGAAAATAGCATATTATTTAAAAATTATATCAATTTTATAAGTTACAAAAATTATAAACTTAATTTTTTAAGAAAATATATATTAAAAAATTAAGTGGCTATCCAAATTTCATCAGTGACACATAAATTACAACAAAATAAATAATAAATGTTGGGCCCGTGCTGACACGGGCGCACATATCTAGGAATTAATTACAAGGAGATAAAATTCCCTCCATACAATTTGAATTTATTTAGGTGGAACTTAAATAAATATCACTAATTTATAAGTTAATTACTCAGATACACTTTAATTTGTAATATTACGTATGTTACTAGATTTTGATGTCTCCAGATACGTCCAGGTATATATATCTCGAATATATGAGGTTAAATTTAAGTGTAATTTGTTCTAGGTACATTATATCTAAGTGGAATGACATGTATCTGGATACATAACAAAATTCGCTCGTCTCTCTACTGTCTTGCTCACCGCTCTCCCATGTATCTAGTACCACATACATGCTAATCACTCACATATAT